>QEPC01015561.1:1565387-1576602 GCA_003113815.1 Sphenodon punctatus
GGGCGTTTATAGACGAGACAAAAAAGGCGGCTGATCCTTTGATCAGCCGCCTTTCTTGCCGCTCGTCTATATGCCTGGGCTGCTTTTTAATCCGCGTCGGAGGGGGCAGGCGATCCTGCCCCCTCCGACGCGGATTCCCGGAGTGCCGGCTTTGCGCCGCACTTCCTGGTCCCGTGCAAGAGTGCGCATGCGCAGAAGGGCGCGCATGCGCACTCGCACTCTGCGCCGTGTCTGAACATCAGACACGGCACGGAGAGAAGCCGCGGCGGAGAAACACGGCGTTTAGCGATCCCGCTTGTAAGCGGGATCGTCTATAAACGCCCCTAGACTACTGCAACTTCCTCCTTACTGGTCTCCCCTGCTCTGATCTCGCCTCCCTCATCTCTGTTTAATGCTCTGTTGCCAAAGTCCTCCACCTTGCCCATTGCTTTGACCACATTCAGCTCCTCTTCTCTCTCCTACACTGGCTCCCTCTACATGAATGCATTCAGCATAAGCTCCTGGGCTTCACCTTCAAGGCCTTGCTCCCCCATCTTTCCACTCTTGCATCCCACCACACTCCAGCCTGGGAGCTTTGCTCCTCCTCTGCCCCACCCTCGCCTACTTGTGACTCCCCTGCTCCTCTAAACATTTCCACCCCTTCTCTTTTGCTGCCCCCATGCCTGGAACTCCCTCCCTGAATACGTTCATTCTGCTCCCTCTCTCCCAGCTTTCAAATCCCTCCTGAAAACCCACCTCTTCATCAGGCGTTCCCTAGCTCGTCATTAGTGAAATTGTGTCCTCTGCCCCCGTTACTCAGAATCTCTTCCCTGTAACTAAAGCACGTGCACCTGCAACTTCTCAACCTCATAAATGTATCCTTGTCTCTCCTGATGTTCACCTCTCTCGTCTCCCCTTCCCTTGTCTCTTTTAGATTGTAAGCCCCCTGGGGTAGGAACCTGTCTATAACTATTAATTGTACAGGGCCAGGTACACGATTGCTGCTACATAAATAAACAAGCAAATAAATAAATACATTTGATAAAATATGGTTTTGAAACAGAGACAAAAAATGAAAAACAACTAGCTACTATGAGAGGAGCACAAAAATATATACTGAATCAAAGAATACAACAAGAAACACATTAAGAAATATATGGTCCATCTAAACTGGTAAACCCAAGAGTTTAGACAGACTGTATATTTCTTAATATGGTTCTTGTTATATTCTTTTTCTTCTTGTATACAATGTATAATCAGTATAACGTATAACCAGTATAATCAGTGTAATCTATAGCCAGTAAAGATTGATTTGTGTTTATACATTTTGGTTCAGTATATATTTTTATGCTTCTCTTATAGTAGCTAATTGTTTTGCATTTTGTGGCTGTTAGTCTGTTTGTGTGCTACTATATACATCTTTCTCCCTTGTTTTTGTGGTCTGAAACAGAGGCCGCTTTTAGACGAGACACATTTGCGCATGATTGTTAAAAAATGCACTTGTTTTAATGCTCGTTTAAACACCTAAACCATTTTAAATGTGTATTTGCCGTGAACGTGTAAAAGCCCAAACCATTTTGAATGTGGATTTAAAATAATGCGCATTTTTATAAACCGGTTTTGGCATTCCCCCCGATCATCAAAGTTGCTCAAAACTGGTTTTTAAAAATGCGCATTATTTAAAAACCACATTCAAAGCGGTTTGGGCTTTTACACGTTCACGGCAAATACACATTTTAAAACGGTTTAGGTGTTTAAACGAGCATTAAAACAAGCACATTTTTTAACAATCATGCGCAAATGTGTCTCATCTAAAAGCGGCCAGAGTCAGGCACAATGAGGCAAATTACCAGTAGAGGAGGGGATTGTTTGTAAATAAAGCTGATTGTGCCAACAGGGCCTACTCCACAGTGAGGGGAGGACTTCAGCAGTAGAGGTTTGAGGATTGCACCTTGTATGATTGCCACTTAGCAAGCTTGAAAGCGAGGAGGGATATCTATGTAAACTCTCCTCCACTACAGGGAAAAAATGCATCTTACAAACACTGACTAGAGAGCAGTATTTAAATACACAATAAGCAAGCCCTGAGACTTGGCTTTTTTAACTTGACCTGAATGTCTCAGACATTCAGGCAAGTTACAAAATTTGTTCCTGTAACAATCCCATTACTACTAAATAGTTTAGTATTCCATCTATAATAATAATAATAAATAATAAACAATTAATAGCTTTAGACCACATGAAAATATAGTCTGTTCAATTCTCCTTTCCAGTGTTTCTTTGCTTATGCACATTGCTAGAAAATGGTGATAGAATTTTAATGGTCAAGAGTCAAGAAGGGAGATAAAATAATATTTGTATCTCAAACTGCATATGTATCTCTATCTCTATCTTTAAACCTTTACAACTCAACTCTCTCTCTCCACTCCTTCCCTCTCCCCCTCCGTTCAAGCTCGTCTCACCAAGTGTCTCTCTGATATCGCCGCCTGGGTGTCTCAACGCCAACTCAAACTGAACATGGCAAAAACTGAACTCCTTATCTTCCCTCCCAGCCCTTCCTCTCCCCTGTTAATTGCCATTGATGGGGTCTCCATCCTCCCTGTCCCCCAAACTCGCAGCTTGGGCTTCATCTTCAACTCACACCTCACCTTCAAACCCTACATTGACTCCGTGGCCAAATCCTGCCGCTTCTCCCTCCACAACATTGCTAAGATCCGCCCTTTTCTGTCTCTCTCCTCTGCGAAAACTCTCATTGCCTAGGAACTCATTCAGACATGCGTTTAAATCGTACAGCCGCAGCGGCGGCATCGTGCAATTTAAAGCACCCCGCACTGCCAGGTTGGTGTGAATGCGGTGAGTGCGCGCATTGCAGCCTAACCCGAACTGTTGGAGTGCGGTTTTGAAAGCTGCTGTGAGCAGCGATTTAAATGTACGTCTGAATGAGCCCTTAGTCATCTCACGCCTCCACTATTGTAACCTCCTCGCTGGCCTTCCTCACTCGCACCTTTCTTCCCTTATCTCTGTTCAAAATTCTGCTGCCAGGATCATCCACCTTGCCCTTCGCTTTGACCACGGGCAGCCCCTCCTCTCCTCTCTCCACTGGTTCCCTCTTCCCGAGCGTATTCTGCACAAGCTCCTCGTCTTCACCTACAAAGCCCTTCACAACCTCGCTCCCCCCTACCTCTCTGCCCTGATCTCCCTCCGAACCCCTGCTCGAGCACTCCGCTCCTCCTCCATCCCCTCCCCCCTCACCCTCCCACGCCTCCCCTGCTCCCCCAACTGCCTTCATCCCTTCTCCCTCGCTGCCCTGCACGCCTGGAACTCCCTCTCTGCCCTCGTCCACCTTGCCCCCACCCTCCACGCCTTCAAGTTCCTCCTCAAAACCCACCTCTCCCGCTACGTCCTTCCGAACTCATGCTAAGCATCCCCACCCAGGATTATCTCCCACCTGTTAACTGCAACTTACTGTAACCAAGCTAAGAACATGTACCTGAGCTCTCGCATCTTCGTGGATGTCGCATCCCTTGTCTCTCCCTCTGTTTTCCCCTTCCCTGTCTCCCCTCCCCCTGTCGTTAGATTGTAAGCTTTCGAGCAGGGTCCATGTCTATCTTATTCTTTGTAAGCGCCAGGTACATCGCTGGTGCTATATAAATGCTAATAATAATAATAATAATAATAAATCATTAATATTTGTTCAGAGATTGTGTATCCAGACAGTTTTTTAATCTTTGTCCATCTGTGAAGATTTCAGAACAAAAACTTTACTTTTATCATATCAGAATCTTACATCTAGCTAAGATCTTGATGCAGCTAGTGAAGTCAATGGCATAACTTGCAGAAGGCTCCTTGTGAGCATTCCATTCCAGATTGCATCACTTAAATTGTAGATTCATCTAGCTAGTCCAGGTTTGTTTTTTCATATTGACAGGTGCTGGAAAAGAAAGTTCAATTTACAGATAATGTATGTTTTTCTTTATATGTTCGTTTGTTATGCGATGACCATTGGTCACGCAAACAAAGTATTATTATTGTTTACAGATAAGTCTTTGGAAGACCAACTCCATTGATACAAGAAGTTATTATTCAGGTAATGGATTTTATTAGGGCTGCACTGACTAGGCCATTCGAGTACTCGGCTCGAGTTCTGAAGTTCCAGTACCCAGTCCATGTACTCGGCTGAACTTCAGAACTTTGTCCAATGACCTGAAATCCGGAACTCGGAAATCCCCAGAACTCGGAACTTCAGAACTCTTTTCTTTAATGATTTTAAAGTGCACTCTCTTTAAAACACTGGCGGCGGAGCTTAAGGGCAAGTGGGGCACTTCCCCCCTTGAATTTGCAAGGGAGGCACTGCCCCCTTTAAATTATCAGGGACTGGGGCAGCGGGGCTAGCCACAGGAAGTGCAGTGCAGTGCTGTGCGCCTTCTCAGCTCTCTTCCTGTCTGTGGAGGAACTCTGTCCAAGACAAGCAGCGGAGATGGTTCCGTAGTGGACAAGTGAAGCTGCCTGCAAAGTTCACTTCATCTTGCCTTCACTTGCTGGCTGGACAGCTGGCAAAGTGTGGTAGCAGCAGTGGCGGCAGCCTCTCCTCATCCAGGTCCCAAGCAGAGACTTGCCTGCCAATGGCAGGGGGAGGAGTGCATGGCCCCCCTTAAATTACTGGGGGCTGGGGCGGTGGGGGCACCTGTCATACTGGCATTGGTACATACCCCACCACCACAAAGCGCAGTGGCGCATGTCCCTCAGTGGAGGCTGGCAGGCAGCCCCCCGGGCTCAGCTGCGAATAGCACGGCAGCTGCAAGCATCACCAGGCAAGCCAGCTGATGGCAGGCAGGCAAGTTAACAAGTCTCTGTCTGCGTCCTGGGAAGAACTGGGGACTGTCTGGATCTGACTCCTCTGAGCTGAGACCTGTGCGCCACCACCAGCACCACCTGGCCCTAGTGCTCCTTCTTGGCCAGTGGCTCCAGGCATGGTAGGGATTGGGAGCGATGTGAGGAGGAGGGATTGGGAATGGGGGGAGGGAACGCAGGGGCCCCTGAAAAGTGAACAGTGCCAGCTGCAGCATCTTCCTCTGCCGGACGGAAGCAGGCATGTGGGGTGGAAGGGTGGGCAGGTCCGCCCATGGCCATGCTATCCCCCCTAGAAAATGATTGCTCTGCTGCCTGTACTTTAAAATCATTGTGCCAATCAAGCAGTACCAAGAAAAGCAGGCTAGCAAAAGTGAACAATTGCTCAAGAAGACAAGCCAACAAAAGTGCAACTGCAGGTAGAAATCCAAAAAAAGCCAGTCCAGCAGATTTAATAACACCCACAAGAAAGAAACCAGACATTCACCTCCCCCTAAAGCCTCCATTGTGCCTGCCCAGTACAAACTTATGCAAGGCAAGCCCCCTCCCCTGGCACACACCGTATTATTTTAACTAGAAAGAAAGTATATCTCCCCTGTGTCCCAGTGGTTAGTCACATCTTGGCAAAGTTGAACTCACAGATAAAGTACAGTCACAGGCCCTTTTCACACAAACACTCTAACACTGATAAAATGGGTGTTACATTTTATTATACATGTTACAGGGCACCCACAGGGCAACACTGCAGCCCTGAAACATGGGTCCTTTTCATACGAGATGCCTCCACCCAGTTTCGCTGGGTGGAGGCGTCTGTGTGAATGCTGCAGGCGGTGGGGGGGTGCATTTTGCTGGGTGGAGATGGGTGGAGGTGTCTGTGTGAACACCACGGGCGGTGGGTGTAGGTGCACTCCTGTGCAACACCCATCTCCAGGTAAACTGTTGTAAATTGCCATGAACTGCCAGAATGTGCTGTGTGTGCTGTTTTGTGATTAGTAGATCAGATGAGAGTCCTGCTTTTTATTGGTTTTAGTGGTTGTCCTTTCCTTTATTCCTTCTCATTCTATTTGACTTCTGCTGAGGGCTCGCTCATCCAGCCCTTTGCATGCCAGAGCTACCCTGTCTAATGTAAGAAACCCACATTACAATGGGCACACACACAAACAGGACATTTGGATCCATACCTGGTAAGTTGCTTTGTTATTCAATTGTATGAAACAGCAGAAAAGTAACTCACTCATATTATACATGCCATTGACTGCAGGCACAGCAGCCGGCACGCAGCCCCCATGCACGCCCCCTGCCACGAACCACAGCCAGGTGAGGTGGGAACGTTTTGGGTTGGCCTTTGCAAGTGATATGGCCCCAGTGCAACTGCTGAGGACCTTGGGCTTCCCTGTGCACCCAACCAGTACTTGTGACTCACAATGGCCACTTCCCCCCACCCACAGTGCCTATGAGCAGTGGACCTGTTTTTGCTGGCGTGGCTGGCTGCTGCCGTCCATATAGGCAAGGGCATCATGGCTGTCCATTGCCATGGAGTTATTTGGCTTTCCCTGCACAGAGCGCTCCAGGTATCCTGGCAGTGCTCTGTGCGTGGCCATGAGAGAGCTCTCCAAGGCTCACAGGAGCGTGCATCTGGTCATTCCTCCTTCAGACAGGCATTGGGCTCTGTGGCTCCAGTGTGGCAATGCCGGATAACATCTCACCTGACAACTTCCATAGATGGGGGTCACCATCCAGCTTGTCCCTCAGACATGTAGCCTGGGGTTAATCTTTGACTCCTTCCTCTCATTTGTACCTCAGAACCAATTTGTTGCTAAGTCCTGTCACTTTTCTGCTGAATATTGCTAAAATTCAGCCCTTCCTTCCTTCTTCCACTGCCAAAACCCTAGTTCAGGCTCTGATCATGTCCTCCTCTATTCTCACCTTGATCCTCTCCCTTCTGTTCAACACTCTCCTGCCAAGGTCATTCACCTCACCTGCTGCTTTGATCATGTTAAGCCCTTCTCATCTCCCGCAATTGGCTCCATCTTCCCTATCACATCCAACACAAACTCCTTATCTTCCCTTTCACAACTCTACATGGCCTTGTTCCCCCCCTATCTTTCTCCCCTTATTTCCCACTGTGTTCCAGCCTGAAAACTTCATTCCTCTTCTGACACCATCCTCACCTGCCCCAGAGTCTCCTGCTCTCTAAACTGACTTTCCCATGCTGCCCCCTTTTCCTGGAACTTTTTCTCTGAACACGTTTACTCTGTTCCCTCACTCCCTCCAAAAGCTTCCTAAAAACCTACCTCTTCTATCAGACTTTCCCTAGCTCCTCACCCCCCGACTGCTCACTGATGCTCCCTCTACTGTCCTGTCATTCAGATCCTCTTCTCCTCTGTAACTAAGCTAAGCATGTGCCCCTGAGATTTTGCAACTTCATAAAAGTATTCCTTTCTCTCTCTATACTCCCCTTTCACTTATCTATCTGAGACCTAGAAACAGGTCCCTTGGGTAGAGACCTGTTTCTAATGAATGATTGTTCAGTGCCAGGTACATTGCTGGCACTATATAAATAATACTTAATATTTTTTGAATAATGATAGCACCTCTGTGCATCCTGGGTGTTTATCCTGCTGAATTAAAGGCTGTTTTCAAATGAGATGCACCCATGCATGTGGGGTGTGTCTCATTTGTGCAGCTGTGGCTAGTGAGTGGACATGCATCCCCACCCATCTTCCCAGATGGAGCAACCTGTGAAAATACTGGTTGCTCCATGTGGGGGCACGCGTGGGGATGCGGGGGGGGAGGAGGGAAGGATGGGTATGCACCCATGTGCACCTGCACTGCCTGCACACCGGCGTCCCCCCCCACTGCCCACCCAGCTGTGGCCCGTTTGAAAAGGACCTTAGTGAGACTATTTGTGAATAAAGTTAATAATTTTCTCAGGAATCAGGGCTTTACTGAGTCACTTCCTATGGGTTGGGCAAAGATTAAGAATCAGCCTTCTCAAAGTGATTAGTCAAATCTGAGTTGTTGAGCACAGGTGTAATGACGACTGGAGGGAAGGAATTTCATTTGTTGAGCTGGAAGATTTCATCTGAAGGAAAGCTGCTTATAAAAACTGTGTTTGGTGTGGAGAATACCATAAGACTATAGTGTAATGGCAACAGTAGTTCAGAGCTTCCCAAACTATGGGTTAGGGCCCTACATGGTGACACACCATCTACAGATGGGGCCACAGGGCTATATTTAAATCTCAAAATGGAGTTTCACAGACCAAAAAAAAATAAAATGGGGAATCACTGGTGTAGTTAGAGTTGCCACTTTTGCAGTTTGACCCTGAGACTCCCATTTTGGCCTATGGGAGTCTCAGGGGGTAATTTCAGACGTAACGATTCCATGGTCAACCACAGTGAATCCCCTGTGGTGGCCGTTTGTACCGTTACATCTGTTTCATTCCCGCCAGATGTTCACCCCAGTGAATCACTGGCAGGAATCAAAATTACCATGATTCCGGACCTCCAGAGGTCCAGAATTGTGGTGGGATCGGGACCCAACCGTGGTCAGATTGGCCACGATCCGGGATGGGCCTAAGGTAACGTCTGTTACCTTCAGCCCGGCTGGATCGTGGTCTCGACCACAGGATGGGATCGGGCGCAGTGGCCGGATTGGCTGCTGCGCCCGCCCGTCTCTTGGCGGGTGGCCAGCTGGGGGAGCACGGGGGGGCAGGGCTGTGCAGTCGCACTGTGCAGCCCCGCCCCCTCCCCGATCCCCAGTAGGAATCAGGCCGGCACATCTAAAGGACGACTGGACTGATTCCTGACTGGGATCCGAAACGGATCCTGGTCTGTGGTTCAGTATGGCGGGCCTCCAGGCCCGGTACATCTGAAATTACCCAGGGTCAAACTGGCAACCTGAGGTATAGTCTGTAGTTCAATACCAATGTATCAGACCACTTCACAGACCATGTTTAGAAATTGAGCCTTTGGAGTTGGATACCTAGAAAATCTGTAATCCCATTGTATGTAAGCATTGTTCACATTACTAATAAATTAAGTGAGTTTAGCAACAACAGACCAGTTGCCTATTTCACTATGGTTCTATTCTCTACATACAGTTTCCTCTGAATGCCTGCTATTAATGTGTAAAAGTTATTGCCACTCGGAACAACACCTGCCTGCTTACAGTTAAGTTGTTATCAACCTAAATGTATCTTGGGCTGAATGGAAAAAACATGTTTTCCGGCAACTCCTAGGTGGGAGCTGCCATTTCACACATTCCTGGCTGCTTCTGGCTGTGATGCTCTTTGCTCTCTCTCATGGAATTCCACATAATCAGTAAAGAGAAAACACATCAATGATAAATCACAGATGGGAGGGTACATTGTAGAAACAATGTCAAACAAAGAGAGTCTTGTTTGTATGTGGTCAGAGGACACAATGAAAGGGAGAGTTGATTTGGGGTTTGCCCACATGAAAAAGCCTAGGCTCTCACACTGGGGGGTGGGTTTCACCAGGGCAGCATAGTGATGGAAGGTGTTCTGGGGTGGGTGCTCAAGAAGGACCCCAGCTGGCAGCACCATGCTTCACACTCTCACTAAACTAGGGAGAATCTCCAAAATAATGGTGTGACAAGGGAGAGAGAGAGTCTAAGAACAAGGAGGAGAGAGAACAGAAGCATTAGGAAGGTGGGAAGGGGGAGAGGAAGAGAATGAGAAAAATGTATGCATGTGTGTTTGGTGATGGAGGGTCCTCAACTACAACAGATGAGTTGAAGGGGGGCACACTTCAAATATTTGAGGACCACTGCCCTAGAGTAAATCACTTCCCCCTCCCCACTAGGCTGTGATGTAAGTTTGTGATAGGTTTATGGTACTTTCCCTGGGAGTAAAAGTGTTTGTGTGGCTGCTGGGGGTAAATAAGCACAAGCTACCTGTTTTATGTGAGCACTGACTCAGAGACGAAAGCAAGGTGGGTCAGGATGGCCAAGCAGTCTAAGGTGTTTTGGAGAGGTTGCATTATAACCAGGATGCATTTGGTTGAATCTTACCCCTAAGAATTGTGGGTAAAGCTGGGAATGGAAAGACCCAAGTTCAACCCCCTACTCTACAAAATACTTTGATTCCCAAATGTTTTGCTGGTTTGACCCTCCATTTTAAAACTTAAATATTTTGAAACTGGGTGTGTTGCCCTAGATAGCAATGAAAACATACAAAATATATCAACTGTACATTAGGATCATGACCCTGCTTTGGATGCTGACCCACATTTTGAGACTCTGTAAAGAGTGTGAGATGCTCAGGTTCTCTATTAATGGGGGCTATTTCAATTCCTTAAGGTAGACATTAGAGGCCACCAAAACAATAATTCCTAAAAGAAGATGTTTTGGTTTTTTTATAAAGCCACTAACCTAAATGATTTGGTTATTTCCACCCTCACAATTTGACCCCCAAACTGTACGTATGCTATGCACGTATAATATACACAGTGCTTAACTTTACACATGCAAGTATAACATTAGCTTCAAAAGGAACTATTCAAATTAAGCAAGTATGAAGGGGGGTGCAGGAAATGTGTGTATAATGCTAGAAGTGGATATACCATACCAGTTTTGTTTTGCTGATTAATTATTGCTGGTAACAGACAAGCTATTCTCTCCCTTCAGTAGAGCTATTCTCCCCCTTCTACGGGGTGGGAGAAGAGGACAACAATAGTCTCAGTTGGAATTAGTCAATCATTCTTCTGAAGAATAAAGACACCAGGTGTTAGCAGATGAGAGATTAGCTTGCTGGAGTCTGAGGTCGCTCTGTGGATCCTGTGCACAGCCGCCACTTACAGGTTCCACGTAGCGAGCTGGACAGAAGGGCAGGTATTCCTCCCTGCTGTGCTTTACCCTCCCCACCACCACCGAGATGCAGTTGCTCACCAGACCACTCTAGGCTGTCTGCCTGGGACTCTATGGTCCTAGGGGAGATGTAGGTGCACGGAGGCTGTGTGCACCCTAATACATGGGAGGTAGCCACATGGGCACACATTCACCTGCATCAGCCAGCATTCGCCCTCACATTGAGCTTCACATCTGCTAGGATTATTATATTTATTATTTATTTATTTATTTTGCAAATTTATACCCCGCCCCTCCTGCAATGCAGCTCGGGGCGGCTTCCAGCAATAAAACAATAAAATACAATAAAATTCATTTAAAACAATTAAATATTAAATATTAAATATTAAAAATTAAAACAGGGCTAGACAGGTAAAACAAATGGGTAGGGGACTAAAAAACTCCCTCCCTCCCCTCCCTCCCAAAGGCCTGGGCAAACAGCCAGGTCTTACAGTTCCGCCGAAATGTTAAAAGGCTTGGGGCCAGGCGAGCTTCCTCCGGAAGGGAGTTCCACAGC
>QEPC01015561.1:1579149-1608285 GCA_003113815.1 Sphenodon punctatus
GCAGGGTTCCATTCTGTCTCCACTGTTGTTCAATGTGTATATGCAGCCCCTGGGGGAGATCGTGAGAGGGTTCGGGGTGCGATGTCACCAATATGCTGATGATACTCAGCTGTACCTCTCGTTTTCAACTGACCCAGGTCCTGCTGTCTCATTACTCTCCCAATGTTTGGAGGTTGTGGTGGATTGGATGCGGCAGAGCAGACTGAAGCTCAATCCCGATAAGATGGAGGTGATGGTGGTGGGAAGGGTGGGGGAGATGCTGACCCCTCCTGATACGTGGAGTTCGCCCGTCTGTTGCTCTTCAGGTTTGGAGTCTGGCGGTGGTTTTGGATTTGGGCCTCCGCCTGGATTGGCAGGTGGAGGCGGTGGCTAAAGCCACCTTTTGCCAGCTGTATCTGGTACGGGGGCTTCGACCTTACCTCTCCGGGCCCGATCTGGCCACTCTCATCCATGCCTTCATCACTTCGAGGCTAGACTACTGCAACACGCTCTACGTGGGGCTTCCCTTGTTCTGGTTCGGAGGCTGCAGCTAGTGCAGAATGCAGCAGCCCGTCTCCTGACGGGGACGGGGCAGCGTGAGCACATAACACCGGTGCTCTGCGCTCTGCACTGGCTACCTATAGTGTACCGAGCCAGATTCAAGGTGTTAGTATTGATTTACAAAGTCTTGCATGGTCTGGGCCCTTCATACCTTGGGGACCGCCTCGCCCTCCGCGCCTCACAGCGATCCCTATGGTCCACCGGGGACGCCTTTCTGGAGGTCCCGCCACAATGGAGAGGGTGTTCTTGGTGGCCGGGCCGCGGTTGTGGAACTCCCTCCCGGAGGAGACTCGCCTGGCCCCGGGCCTGTTGGCCTTTCAACGTATTTGTAAGACTTGGCTGTTCGCCCAGGCCTTTGGAGGGGAGGGTGGGGGGGTGGGTTAATTTCCGTAGGGGGTGTTTTAAATTTGTTTTAATTAAGATGTTTTAGACTTTTTATGTTAAAAAATTGTTTTATATTATGTTGGAAGCCGCCTCGAGATGCCATAGGCATGGGGGGCGGCATATAAATATAAGGAAATAAATAAATAAATAAATAAATAATACGGGCTACTGTTTTGTCTGTTTTCACCTAGTGATGAGAAAAGGTTTTGTTCCCAGTTCTATAATTGGTAGGGCACTGATGGAATCAAACGAGAAAATAGCTCACATTCGCCTTCACCAGGCACATTCCCACATGCCTGTGTGTGTATTAGGCATCTGTATGGCCTTCACGTGGTTACCACAGAGCAGCCACTCATGGCTCAGTCCAGTGGCATCGCAGGCCCACCATGTGGGCCAATCAGGGCTAATGGGTGCCCACGTGTCCATGTCTTGGCAATTAGGTTCACCTGCAGCCTCACTGGTATCCAGGTCCACCAGCGCATAGAGTTCCACCTAGTGCGCCTGGCCAGGTGAGAGGTGGAAGTGGTAGCACTCTCTCTCCCCCATGGCTGCCTCTCAGCTGTGAGGCGAGCTAGAGAACGCCTCCCCCCCCTGCAATCTCCCTCCCTGCCTCTGAGCTGTGAGGCGAGCTAGAGATCTCCCTCCCCACAGTTTCCCTCCCACACAGTCTCTCAGCTGAGGTGCAGGAAGGGAGAGATCTCTAGCATGCCTCTCAGCTGAGAGGTGGCTGCAGGGAGGTAGATTGCTAGTGCCACTGGTGGAAGCTGCTGCAAGCACATGTAATATGGGCAGTGGGCTGCTAATGGCCGGATGCACTAAACATGTGATTGGAGACAGCGTGGGGGCTGCACAGACTGAACACAGACTCCAGTGGGCTATTGTCTCATTTGATTCCACCCTTACTATGTGTGTGGATAGTTGGGGTGGTCTTACAGATTGATCCATAATGGCTTGACATGAACCATTATGTACCAATCTGTACCAAACAGAAACTTGGCCAAACATGCCAGTTGCGGTTTGGTTTAAAAATTAATTAAATAAATAAATAAATAAAATAAAAATCACTGCACATGTGCAAATGGCTGCCAGACCATTCTGGGAACGCACACCTATTTCCAAAATGGCAGCCATTTTGCACTTGGGCAGACCGGATACCGTTTTCCAAAATGGTGGCGACGCTGCCACAGCTATTTTGGAAAAGGGTGGACATGTGCAGAATGGCCCAGCAGCCATTTGCGCATGCACAGTGATTTAAAAAAACAATTATTTAAAAGGTTTTAATTGATTTAAATACAGATCCGTAATGTGGATACGTATTTAAATCTGGAAATTGCGGAATCAGAATCGCAAACAGAACTGAACTGAAATTTCCTCTGGTGGACCACCCCTAATGGACAGTGCCTAGTCCTGACATTGGCTGAGATCCCTAATTGGTAATTGCTACTGTTGTAATCGAAATAGCTAATGTAAGAAAAAGCAAGTATGGTGCTGTTTTGTAGGTGTCGCTGTAAAAGCTATGTGCTTTTGGTAAGGGAAATTGATTACTGAAAGTGTAAGTCTATGTTTGCTGCTTGTGTTATCTGCCAGCTTCAGTCTGTCTATGGGTCTGCTTTTTGACTTTGCTCAAACTTCCATTTCTCACAAAATTTTAAATTGGATAAAAGAAAAGGCTACAGACCAGATTCTGAATTTGAGTTCATTTATTACCTTTAAAAGGCTTTCAATGAGATCAGAATTTGGCCTATCTATGTCCAGCTTTGTGAATGGATGTCTTTAATAGGGGTGTGCGTGTGTCTTCTAACGTTTTATTATATTGTCATGCTTGAGAATTAGTAGCAAAGTCTAAGATTTTGAATAGTTTATGGCCTCAGCACTTCGATTCCATTGAAGTTAGTGGGACTCCTGAGTGTGCATACTGTTCCATACTGGTGGCAGTCTTTGCAGGGCTGAATCCAAGTCCCTTGAATGCTGCTACAGAATCAAAATGCAATTTTTATTTTTAAAAAACCCACATTAAAAAGTAGTTAAAACTTAACTTTTTTGGTTTGCTGATCTAGCATTATGGTATTGTAGAATAGCATTAGACCCCTGTTCTGCAGTTTACATGATAATGAAGATGCATAAATGGATAAAAACAGATTTGTGGTCAGTGGGACTACTCTTTGGGCTGTTCCAGGTTGGAAAATCCCAGGCAACACAGCTCAAGACTTGACGAGACCATGGTCAGGGAGGTGTCCCGCTGGCGGTACAGCTCAGGTGTGACTGGAAACACAACAGATGTGTGGGCAGCCAAACCCACCCATGCTGTGCTTCCAGTGGATTACACACACACACACACATCCATGATGGGCAGCCATGGCATCAATGAGGCACAGCCATGGGTGCTGGCCATAGTGGTGCTGGGCCTGGAAAGCCACGACTGCACAGATGTGCTCACCCACTCTGGCCTTCTTTGGCCCGGTCGGGTGAGCCTTAGCCTGAGCTGTGACCTCTGAGTTTGTCCAGAGGTCAACAGTCCAGGCTAGTTCTCAACACCACCTAGGGCAATCCTGGGCCAACATCTGGCGGCACATGTTTATACATGCTGCCCGGTCCCAGGCTAAATCACATCTGGTTTTACCCTATGTATTGTCTAGCCATTTGCTTATGCATTGTAAGTTATCTATTCTTAGGAATACTTTTGCCAAACATGTTGCCAAGTACTGCTGCTAAAATAAGGTGCTGCTACATTGAAAACACAATGGCTGCAAACAGCAATGCAAATTGGCTCAAAGCACTGAATCACAGATACAAGCAGATGAAGCATTTGCCACTTCTGTTTTGTACTTGAACATTTTGACACTATGTCCCAACAGTAAGAAAACTGCTCAGTCCTCTACAACAGAAGTGGGGAACCTCAGACCTGGGGTCAAATGCAGCCCATGGTTGGTTTTATGTGGCCCTTTCCTAGTTCCTGAATCTGCCCCCTGGCTCTAGCTTTAAGGAGCTGCCTGAGTCAGACCAATGGTCCATCTTTTTAGCTCAATATTGTCACAACCTGACACTACAGCAGGGTTTCAAATCTGAATCTCCACAGCCTTGGGCAGAGACCTCACTGAGGCGTGCTACCTAAGACCCTCCAGGATCCATGGCAGAGACCTCACTCAGGCATGCTACCAGAGATCCTGCATCGGAGATGCCAGGAATTTAACTTGGGACCTTATGCATGCAACACATGCGCAATACCACCTGAGCCACAGTCCTATCCCCAAGCACTGAATGACTGACTTTAGGGTAAGGGAGCACAGATGAGGGCATGCACATAAGAATAGGGCATAGATCCATGGCACAGATCCATAATCTGGACCCTCCTCTTCCTGAACTCCCCATTGACACCAACTTCTACATGGCTCCCGGAACGAGAACATACGTAGTGCCATACTGAGTCGGTCCATCAAGCCCAACATCCTGTCTCTGACAGTGGCTACTTTTAGTTGCATGGAAGAAGTATCAGCAGTCACAGTGGGCAATCCATTCCCTGCTCATCACTCCCTGCTCCCAACAGTAAGAAGTTCCCATCTTTTAGGCCATTTTTAGACCACGCTGTTTGGTGGGGAGTCCGTGGGCACGCCGGTGTGTGTGTGTGGTGAGTGAGGTCTGCATATGGGCACACATGCATCCCCATGTACCCCCCACTCATCAACATGCATGGAGCAACCTCTGTTTTTGCGGGTTGCTCCGTGTGTGTTGATGAGTAGGGGGTGAGTGGGTATGTATGCACCCCTATGCACTGCACACACACCCACTGGTTCCTTCACACAGGCAGTACCCACTCATGAACACCAAGATTCCTGGGTGTTCATGAGTGGGTGCAGCCTGTCTAAAAAGGGCCATAATCTACTTGGCTAATAGTCATTAATAGACCTATACTCCAAGAACGTATCCAGTCCTTTTAAAGTCCAGCTATACTACTGGCCCTGACAACCTCCTCTGGCAACAAATTCCACTGTTGCTGCAGTGGAACTTGTACTCATTTTCAAAGTGGTCCCTGGAAGAGGAAGATTCCCTGCCCCTTCTCTACATTACGTTGAAAATTAATTTCCTCTCCTTATCTAGAGTAGCCTAGTAGTGACCATGTTTTACCATGGCATACACAAAGGAAGAGTGGGCTGGCAAAACTGTATTTTCCCCATAAGCAACTAATCGCTTTTTGTTGTTTAAAATAAAATAAAATAAAAAAATAAATAAATCAGCGTTGTTGCCAACTCTCATGATCGTATTTCAAATCTTGCAGTGTTAGTGCTTCCCCTGCTTACAAGACTTAGTAAAATAATGAGAATACTACCTTTCCTTGAAAAAGTAAGTCTTTAGCCTGTATATCTGTGGAAGATCCTAAAGGCTCAGAAAAGGAAAGCCAAGTAGAAAGGACTCAAAATCGGTCAGGGAGGCTTACAAGAGAAAAATACAACACAGTCATTAACACACACACACACACAAACCAAAAATCCTTTAAAAAAAGAAATTAATCACCCCATAATACAAATATATAATTACTCCCTCCTTCCTCCCACATGCGCCCCGAACTGCTTCAGCAGGAGGGGCGGGGTATAACATCCATTTCCCCTGTCTCACGGGGTGGGGGGGGGGAGCTGAATTCCCACCTGCCCTCCTCTCATATCCTCCTCTCCCTGGGTGGGTGGGCCATGACATGGTATAATAGCTAATGATAGTAGAGACTTCTTTTCATCAGGGCTGAGGCACAATCACAGTGCATAGACTCTTATGCTGCTGCTGTTTTTTCTGATCTGTGGATAAAATAGTTGAGTATTTGCTGCTGCCCATCTAATCTATTTCTTGAAGCATTCAGGCTACAATCCTGGAACTACTTACAAACTCATCATTAATCTAATCCCCCTCAGAGAAGGCAGTTGGACTACATGACCCCTGAAGTCCCTTCCAGGACTTCAGTTCTAGGATTCTAAGTCCCATTAAAGTCAGTGGGACTTTTCAGTAGTTATGGTACTGCATCCTAAATTCTATTGAAAATTGGCAAGGCTACAACCCCCCCTTTTCCTCTTTAGAATACACCTTTATTAAATAAAGTAGTTCTGATTGGGGTGTAGCTCTAATAGATGCAGCAGGTGCGACCACACAGTGACCCGCAAACGTAGAACACATATGCAAACTGGAGCTGTGTGTTCCAGCAGGGGCCCATTCCCCCTAGCTGTGCCCCTGGTCCTGATTACATGCAGACATATGTGTCCCATTACAAAAGTAGCTAAAAGTTCTGAGCTTATTGTTTAAGTCTGCAAAATGTAGATGGTCTCAAGAAATGCACATGATGGAGGATAATCCAAAAGCCACAAAGAGGAGTTAGGTGTCCGACTTTCTCCCATTTTATGCATGTTATATAAAACAGTCACTGTGTCTTCAGAAACAACCTTGAGGTACTTTCTGATTATTCAGCACGAGTAAAGTCATTTTCACAGCCTAGAGTGTGTTCTGTGAAGCAGCCCCTTAATTATTCTACCCCAGTGTCACAGAAGACGGTAACAGTGAAGAAGTTAGTCAATTGTTCCTCCAGAACACTCTATTGTTAAGGAGTTCTCAAACTGCTGCAGCAGATCCAGCACAACAGAATGCCAGTCCTTCCCTCTGGTATAGTAGGCACGTCAGCAGGGCCAGGAAGGGAAAGGGAGAGGCATGCACTGTGCCAATGCAAAGGTCCATAGAAGGTTGTTAAAATCTGATATAACTTGGAGCAATCTTGATTTTGTCAGTATTTATTAACATAGGTGGGGAAATCCCCACCAGTATGTGAGGAGATCATGCATGGAGAGTAGTCTCATTTCTCTCAGTCTGAGAGAGGCCCTCTCAAAATCACATAGAGAGGGTGGGGTGTGGGGAAGAACCAGAGTTTACACTCCTCCATCAGTATCCCTTTTATGGACAGTGAGTAGAAGCCCACCAATTTTCATGCTCCCCAACTTTGTATTTTTCCTGCACTTCAGGGATGGAGCTTTTAATTCATCTGTTTTAGGAGAACAGATCCTATGGAAAGTCAACAAGACTTGCACTCCGCCGGTACTTTAGAAAACTCTACCCTGGAATTTCAGTCCTATTTCGGTGATGGGAAAGCATTTTGCTTTCCAGAGGATTTCTGGTGTTACCATTGTAACTACTGTATCTTCTTTTGTGTCTTCCATACTTGAGACCAACATGGCTACCACACTTTAAAAAACAGACATAACCTTGTCACCCAAACCATAATCCAAAATAGTTTTGTTCATCAGGCCTCTTTGTAGTGCTAGTATATCAGTGGCTCCTGCTGGTATATAAGGCAGGAAAAACACATACTTGGATGCTCGAATCAGAACCAAATATATTAAACTGGTACAGTCATAAATTGTGGTCTGTTTCTAAATAAGGTTATACAACTTTCCCTTCTGTGAACTTGGTAGCAAACTGGTCGCATAACTTCTTGTTCCACACTTTGTAGGAAGATGAAAGTGGTTCATTTGATCAATATTTGAAATTTGTGACTTCTGAATTGGTATTCATCATCTGGAATAGCGCCACCCTGTTCTCAGACTCTCCCTCTCACTTTCCTCTGAAGCTAATTCCTATAGAATAATAAGAAGCTAAACGACTTACTGTTTGCTCCAATGTGGCACTTACTAGGCTCCACCCTAAAATAATGGCTGCATCTATGAACAAACTGAAAAAGCTAATCTGTTAAATAGGTTGTACCCTATCATGTTTCTAGCACATTTAAGATCAATACACTGTGTTCCTGGGATGTTAGGACACAAGTTTAATGAAAATGTCTGAAGCAGGATACAAAAGAAAATTCTACCCTGGAATTTCAATCCTATTTAGTCCTATTTATATTTTGGGATGCATAAGCATCCCCAAATATAAACCTGTATGAAAGAGGATGTATCATCCTTATACTCATTCAGATATTAGCATCCAGAAACTGCAATCAGAAGGGTGTCTTGGAAAGATGCCTTCATGAACATATTTGCCCATTCCCTTTTTGGTATTTGCCCATTCCCTTTTTAATCCTTTGCAACAATCCTGTTTGTCACTGGTGTACAACACAGAGGAAAATCACAAATAACCCTTTAAAGCTGATTATGCTGTTTTGATGGAATTCCTTAGTAGATTGAACAAACATAATAATTGTGATATCTGAAGTAACACCTTGATCCACTTCGTAGCTCTACAGAAAAAAGAAAACACATGGACTATAGAAGACCTCTTAATACTTTCTCCTAATTAAACAAACACCCTGCTCCCTTCAAACAAGAACAAAACAAGTTCCCTGTTTTATTCCTATTGCACAGAGAACAATGTTGTTACTTGTAATGGGTCCTGAAAAATAGTCATTCTGGAGACGGATGACTGTTTATCAATGAGGTGGCAAAATATGCCTCTCCGGTAAGTGTTTTTGCAAGAAGTCTAAAATAAAAATATGAACGCACTAGTGGTTTGAAGAAAAAAAAAACACAACAAGGAAAATCACTTACTGTACTTGGTTCTGCAGAGGTTTTCAACACAAACATCACCCTTCCTTGTCCAGCTGCCAAGTGCTAAAGCATGAAATGAGCAGCTGTTTCCTTCAAGCTGGGTCTGTGTGTCTTAACTAGTCACATGCCCACTCTGATAACTCTCGCTGCTGTGCCAGGAGGTCAGAATCTGAAGATCATTATTCCCCTTATTAGAAAATCTTTTCATAACAGCAGCCTTTGCTAAAACATTTGACTGGAATGTGGGGCAGTGTGTTCCACAACTTTTCCCCCCCATAAATGACAAACACCAAAAAACAGATAAGCCTTATTACATGGCAGGGTCAACAATGATGGAAAATTAAACATGCTGCTGCCATTTGACATTCCTTTTTGTTTTGTGTCTACCAAGTTATTGTATTGTTGCCGCTTTTGGATGGCTGGTAACCAAATTTCAGGATGTTTCTGTTTGGCTAAGAAATCAGGAACATTGAGTCAGGATAGTTTTTGAATAGTATACCTTCTGTTAATTTGTTTGTTTATAAAATGTATGCAAGCCTGGATTGTTGAGGGGCCGCCGGTGGTAGCAGTAAGCAAACAGCTTTCTTTGCTCTATTCCAGTTTTTTCCCTCTGTTTGTTTCAGGAACTCACTTGAATAACACCTCAGATGTAGATTGAATTTAGCATGGTCCATGGAAAGAAGCGCTCTCCTGATTACTCAAGGCATAGCTTTTTATGTTCCTGTACCCATAACACTTAGGGTACAATCCTCCACGATTAAGGTGGAAATATTGACTTTAAAAGATGGAAGAAGGATTGCATCCTTAGAGAATGATCCTCTGAATATTTAGGGTCGGTGCTAGCACTTAGTACTGGCATCTGTCTCACTGAAATGAATGGAACTTGCATTGAAGCGCTGCCCATCTCTTTCCAGGCCCTAAACTCTGTAGTGTTTTGAGAAACCCCATCAACTCCATGCTCCTAAAGTGGGGGTGACATGGCCTCCCCTTTACACCCACTCTGTGCAGCCAATGCAAAGGAGCTTCCAACGAGTATGCAAATGATACAGTGCCCTCCATGATTCTCTGGATCTGCAGTTCCCATACTTTTTCCTGTGTGACCCATTTGTAAAACAAACATAATCCAGGGATGTCATTCAGCAATTGACATGCAGAGTATATAAAATACCAATTGTGACTGTGGGTGAAAACAGACATGACACTAACTCCACTTTAACACCACTTTAACATTTATTATGCATGTTGCAAGGCTGCATAGGGCACCAATACAGCCCTGCAACATGCATAAGAAATGTTAAAGCAGTGTTAAAGTGGAGTTAGCGTCATGTCTGTTTTCACCCTGTGACACAGTTCACAGATGGTGTCACCCCACTTGGGGTTGTGACTCATAGTTTGGGAATCTCTGTTCTGACTGAGTGTAGTTTCTACCTGGCTGGCACATGTAACTGTCTGTACTGGCTACATCAGTGGCCACCAATGGCAACCCATTACAGTATCTTACAGGAGTTGGGACCCTTAAAATGGTGTGTGGCCCTAATAGTCCATTCAAAATATGTTACATCAACCTTCTAAAGCTCATGCAAGAGATGCTGAGAACAGCTCTGAGATCAAGCTGGTTTAAGAATAGCCAGAGACATGTTGACGTTGCTTAGACAGAGATAAGCAAAGTACTTTTTATTGTAAAGTTAACTTTCTGTTGAATAACACACAGTAGAAGTTTCTTCAAAAGAGAACTTTACTAAGAGCTCAGAAGACTTGCTTCCATACTGTACAGACTGCATGGGACAAGATGGAGGACAGAGAGAGGAGGAAACAAGGAGGGGAAAAAACTAGGGGCGGGAAAACCGGTAAATCCGGTATCCGATAATGCCGGTACCGGGCGTACCGGCATTATCGGATTCGACCCGGTAAATCCGGTCCGGGTACCGGATTCCGGGTACCGGATTTGTTTACATTGCAGCCATTTAAAAATGGCTGCAATGTAAAAAATTAAAGCCCCACCAAAAAAGTTAAAAAAAACAAACCCTCCCCGAGTCCAGGCTGCGCGGGTGGAAGGGGGGACACCCCCCACCCACCCTGCCCAGCCTGGATTTTTGTTTAAAAAAAGACCCAGAGGCGAGCCCACCCCCCAGCACCAGTGGCCGCGGCGTCCCCGCAGCCGCCGGTAAGTATGACCTGATCCCTGGGGTGTGTGTGTGTGTGTTTAACACCCCCCCAACCCCCCAGGGATCACCCCTACTAAAGTTCAGTGCGCTTGCTTACCTTGCGGAGCTCCGGCGGTGGCGGCGAGTGGTCCGGTGGCCTCAGCGCCGGCTGTGGCTGCCGGCGTCAGAGACGCTCTAGGCCTTCCGGGGAACTTCCGGGTTTATGACTGTTGCACAATCCAACACCCCTTCTCAACAGTCACTAGTCAAACCCACTAGGTTCATTCTTCTTAATAGCTTGCGATGGCATTCCCCTGCTAGTGGCTTCGTGAACACATTCGCTGTCATCCTCTGTAGGACAGTATTGCAGATCTATGAGTCCTTGTTCCTGTGAGTCTTTCAGGAAATGGTATTTAACATCAATGTGCTTGGTTCTGGGGTTGATTCTTTCTGTTTGCGCCAGCACTATACATCCTTGGTTGTCTTCCAGGATCAGCGTGGGTCTGTCCAATTCTTGCCCCAGATCATTCAGACGCTGTTGCAACCAGATAACTTCTTGACTGGTGTGTGCCGCTGCCATGTACTCTGCCTCCATCGAGGAAAGTATCACAGAGGCTTGTTTCCTCCTGCACCAGCTGATGGGTCCTCCACCAAGCAAAAATAGGTACCAACTGGTAGATTTTCAGTCTGAATGGTCTCCAGCCCAATCTGCATCCACGTACCCTATGAGGTCTGACATGGAAGTTGCTGGGAGCAGTAGCTTGAGGTGCACACAGTCCCTTTCAGGTACCATAACAACCTCTTCACTGCGTTCCAACCCCTTTGGGTTGGGGCTGAGACTTGTCTACACAGTTTACCTATTGCCACTGCAATGTCAGGCCTTATGATTGTGGCAATGTACAAGAGCTTTCCTATTGCCTTTCTGTATTGCTTATTGTCTGGCAGCAATAAGCTCGGTTCTTTGCTCTCCTTTGGGTAGCTGGTTTCCATAGGAGTATTTGCTGCCTTTGCATCCCCCATGCCGAAACTTTCTATCATCTCTTCTATTGCCTGTCTTTGGTTGAGAAGATAACTTCCGTCATCTTCTCTTTCTATTTGTATTCCAAGGTAGCGCGTTATGTTACCCAGGTCCTTAGTTTCAAAGTCCTGACTTAGAGCTCTCATTGTTTCTCACTCATCCCCTTCTTGCTCAAAGCATACAATAAAGTCATCGACATTAATTAATACAAAGATTCACCTGCCCCTTAGTCTCTTTGTGTATAATTTATTTATTTATTTAACTACATTTATATGCTGCCCCCTCATGCTGATGGCATCTCGGGCCGGCTTCCAACAAATATAAAACAATCTAAAACAACACAAAACCACATTAAAATCTAAAAAATTCCAGCATTATTATTTAACAAATTTAAAACACCCCCCCATACAAAATTCAACCCTCCCTCCCCTCCACACCTCCGAAGGCCTGGGAGAACAGCCATGTCTTACAGGCCCGGTGGAAGGCCAACAGACTCGGGGCCAGCTGTGCTTCCTCTGGGAGGGAGTTCCATAGCCATGGCCGAGCCACCGAGAATGCCCTCTCCATTGTAGCCCCCTGCTTTACGTGGGGGACCTCCAGGAAGGCGCCCCTGGTGGACCTAAGGGGCCGTCCTGAGTCACGGAGGGCGAGGCGGTCCCTGAGATATCTAGGTCCAAGACCTTACAGGGCCTTATAGATCAGTCAACACCTTGAATCTGGCTCGGTATGTTACAGGCAGCCAGTGTAATGCACGGAGCACAGGTGTTATGTGCTCTCGTCAGGCCGTTCCTGTTAAGAGACGGGCCACCGCATTCTGCACTAGCTGCAACCTTCGGGCCAGCATCAAGGGAAGCCCCACGTAGAGCGCGTTACAGTAGTCCAGCCTCGAGGTGATAAAGACATGGATCAAAGTGGCCAGGTTGGTTCTGGAGATGTATGGGTGCAGCCTCCGTACCAGATACAGCTGGCGGAAAGCCACCTTCACCACCGCACCCATCGGCTGATCTAGGCAAAGTTCTGCATCCAATAACACCCCCAGACTCCGAACCAGCTGGGCCATGGAGGGGCGCACCCCCTCCACAAGAGGGGGCAACACCTCCCCCGCTTGGCCTAACACCATCACCTCCGTCTTATCGGGATTGAGCTTCAGTCTGCTCTGCCACAACCAAGTCGCCATGGCCTCCAAACATTGGGATAGCATGGAGATGGCAGGGCCTGGGTCAGCTGAAAAAGAGAGGTAAAGCTGGGTGTCATCAGCATATTGGTGGCAATGCACACCAAATCCTCTCATGATCTCCCCAAGGGCTGCATGTATACGTTAAACAATAAAGGAGACAGGATTGAACCTTGTGGAATGCCACAGTCCAGGGCCTGGGGGCTAGATGTTTCTGCCCCCAGGACAACCCGCTGGGTCCTCCCTGAGAGGAATGACTGGAACCAGCCGAGGGCGGTCCCATCCAGAACTCCCAGGTCACGCAACCATCTCAACAGCAGTCCACTGTATCAAATGCGGCCGAGAGATCTAGCAGGACCAGTAATGTTGAACCTCCTGCGTGCATCTCCCAGCAGAGATTGTCACCAAAGCCACCAGTGCTGTCTCTGTACCATAGCTGGGTCGAAACCCTGATTGAAATGGGTCAAGAAAACCAATGCTGTCTAGGCTGTAAGGCCACCACCCATTCAATAAAAAGGGAAGGTTAGAGACGGGTCGGTAACTGGTGAGTGCGTCCACATCCAAAGATGACTTCTTCAACAGGGGGCGCACCACGGCCTCCTTGAGACCGGGGGGGAGGAAACTCCCCTGCCAAATGGACACATTGATCACTCCCGCCAGCACCGGCCCCAATGTCTCCCTGGAGGCTTTCACCAACCAGGACGGGCAAGCATCTAATTCACAAATGGTGGCCTTAACCAACCCCAGGATCTCCACAGCATCGGCTGGCGTCACTTCCTGAAACTCATCCCAGAAAGACGGACCAGACGGAGCCCTCATCACCTCATGCTCCATTTCTACTATCTCTAATCCAGTGTTGAAGTTGCTCTGGATTCGAGTGATCTTGCCCGCAAAGTAGTTGGCAAACTCCTCACAGCGAGCGGGGGACAAGTTCCTGTCCAGGTGGAGGGAGGGTGGACTGACCAGCCCCCACACCACCCAGAATAGCTCCACTGGACGCGACTTTCCAGACGCTATATGAGGGCAGCAAAGAAAGCTTTCTTTGCCACCCTCACAGCCTCAACGTAGGATCGCAAATGGTTCCTACGAAGAAGTCAGTTGAATTCAGCGCGAGTCTGGCGCTAGCATTGCTCTAGTCGCCTGCCTTCCTGCTTCATACCTTGCAGCCCCTCTTACTGAGTAAACCAAGGGGCCCTGCGGTGTCGAGACAGGGGCAGGGGATGTCTCGGAGCCACNCCTCTTCACTGCGTTCCAATCCCTTTGGGTTGGGGCTGAGACTTGTCTACACAGTTTACCTATTGCCACTGCAATGTCAGGCCTTATGATTGTGGCAATGTACAAGAGCTTTCCTATTGCCTTTCTGTATTGCTTATTGTCTGGCAGCAATAAGCTCGGTTCTTTGCTCTCCTTTGGGTAGCTGGTTTCCATAGGAGTATTTGCTGCCTTTGCATCCCCCATGCCGAAACTTTCTATCATCTCTTCTATTGCCTGTCTTTGGTTGAGAAGATAACTTCCGTCATCTTCTCTTTCTATTTGTATTCCAAGGTAGCGCGTTATGTTACCCAGGTCCTTAGTTTCAAAGTCCTGACTTAGAGCTCTCATTGTTTCTCACTCATCCCCTTCTTGCTCAAAGCATACAATAAAGTCATCGACATTAATTAATACAAAGATTCACCTGCCCCTTAGTCTCTTTGTGTATAATTTATTTATTTATTTAACTACATTTATATGCTGCCCCCTCATGCTGATGGCATCTCGGGCCGGCTTCCAACAAATATAAAACAATCTAAAACAACACAAAACCACATTAAAATCTAAAAAATTCCAGCATTATTATTTAACAAATTTAAAACACCCCCCCATACAAAATTCAACCCTCCCTCCCCTCCACACCTCCGAAGGCCTGGGAGAACAGCCATGTCTTACAGGCCCGGTGGAAGGCCAACAGACTCGGGGCCAGCTGTGCTTCCTCTGGGAGGGAGTTCCATAGCCATGGCCGAGCCACCGAGAATGCCCTCTCCATTGTAGCCCCCTGCTTTACGTGGGGGACCTCCAGGAAGGCGCCCCTGGTGGACCGAAGGGGCCGTCCTGAGTCACGGAGGGCGAGGCGGTCCCTGAGATATCTAGGTCCAAGACCTTACAGGGCCTTATAGATCAGTCAACACCTTGAATCTGGCTCGGTATGTTACAGGCAGCCAGTGTAATGCACGGAGCACAGGTGTTATGTGCTCTCGTCAGGCCGTTCCTGTTAAGAGACGGGCCACCGCATTCTGCACTAGCTGCAACCTTCGGGCCAGCATCAAGGGAAGCCCCACGTAGAGCGCGTTACAGTAGTCCAGCCTCGAGGTGATAAAGACATGGATCAAAGTGGCCAGGTTGGTTCTGGAGATGTATGGGTGCAGCCTCCGTACCAGATACAGCTGGCGGAAAGCCACCTTCACCACCGCACCCATCGGCTGATCTAGGCAAAGTTCTGCATCCAATAACACCCCCAGACTCCGAACCAGCTGGGCCATGGAGGGGCGCACCCCCTCCACAAGAGGGGGCAACACCTCCCCCGCTTGGCCTAACACCATCACCTCCGTCTTATCGGGATTGAGCTTCAGTCTGCTCTGCCACAACCAAGTCGCCATGGCCTCCAAACATTGGGATAGCATGGAGATGGCAGGGCCTGGGTCAGCTGAAAAAGAGAGGTAAAGCTGGGTGTCATCAGCATATTGGTGGCAATGCACACCAAATCCTCTCATGATCTCCCCAAGGGCTGCATGTATACGTTAAACAATAAAGGAGACAGGATTGAACCTTGTGGAATGCCACAGTCCAGGGCCTGGGGGCTAGATGTTTCTGCCCCCAGGACAACCCGCTGGGTCCTCCCTGAGAGGAATGACTGGAACCAGCCGAGGGCGGTCCCATCCAGAACTCCCAGGTCACGCAACCATCTCAACAGCAGTCCACTGTATCAAATGCGGCCGAGAGATCTAGCAGGACCAGTAATGTTGAACCTCCTGCGTGCATCTCCCAGCAGAGATTGTCACCAAAGCCACCAGTGCTGTCTCTGTACCATAGCTGGGTCGAAACCCTGATTGAAATGGGTCAAGAAAACCAATGCTGTCTATGCTGTAAGGCCACCACCCATTCAATAAAAAGGGAAGGTTAGAGACGGGTCGGTAACTGGTGAGTGCGTCCACATCCAAAGATGACTTCTTCAACAGGGGGCGCACCACGGCCTCCTTGAGACCGGGGGGGAGGAAACTCCCCTGCCAAATGGACACATTGATCACTCCCGCCAGCACCGGCCCCAATGTCTCCCTGGAGGCTTTCACCAACCAGGACGGGCAAGCATCTAATTCACAAATGGTGGCCTTAACCAACCCCAGGATCTCCACAGCATCGGCTGGCGTCACTTCCTGAAACTCATCCCAGAAAGACGGACCAGACGGAGCCCTCATCACCTCATGCTCCATTTCTACTATCTCTAATCCAGTGTTGAAGTTGCTCTGGATTCGAGTGATCTTGCCCGCAAAGTAGTTGGCAAACTCCTCACAGCGAGCGGGGGACAAGTTCCTGTCCAGGTGGAGGGAGGGTGGACTGACCAGCCCCCACACCACCCAGAATAGCTCCACTGGACGCGACTTTCCAGACGCTATATGAGGGCAGCAAAGAAAGCTTTCTTTGCCACCCTCACAGCCTCAACGTAGGATCGCAAATGGTTCCTACGAAGAAGTCAGTTGAATTCAGCGCGAGTCTGGCGCTAGCATTGCTCTAGTCGCCTGCCTTCCTGCTTCATACCTTGCAGCCCCTCTTACTGAGTAAACCAAGGGGCCCTGCGGTGTCGAGACAGGGGCAGGGGATGTCTCGGAGCCACCCTGTCAATAGCCTCCCCAAGCAAGATGTTCCAAGCCTGGACGAGTTCATCCAGACTGGCTGACAGGGTCCAGGGTTAAATCCCCCAGGGCCCCCTGGAACTGCTGAGGTTCCATCAGCCTCCGAGGGTGGACCATCCTAACTGGTACCTACCCCTTCTGGGGGTGACACACTGAGAGACTGGTCTGAAGGAGGTAATGATCCGTCCATGACAAGGGCATAGCTGACACATCCCCCACTACCGGATCACCCACCTCAAGGTCAGAACAGAACACCAGGTCAAGGGTATGTCCCCCCACATGGGTCGGGCAACTGACAACCTGGGACAAATCCATGGTTGCCATGGCGGCCATGAATTCTCGCTCCGCCCCCACAAGGCCGGCATCGGTATGGGCATTGAAGTCCTCCAGGACCAAGGTTCTAGAGGAGCCCAACGCCACCACCGAGACCAGCTCCGCTAGAGCGGAGAGGGATGCTGCTGGGCAGGAAGAGGCCCAGTGCACCAGCAGTATCCCCAAATTCCCCAGCCAAATCAAACATCACATGGAGGGCCTCGATCCCAGGAATATCTGAAACTGGATATCTCCTAACTGACCACGTCTCTTTAAAAATCACAGCTACACCACCACCCCGGCCCCTGGCGTGAGGCTGATGCTGCACAGCATCAGCAAAGCAGGGATCTGCTTTGCTTCTGGTAAAATTTTCCCTCATGAGCACCTTGTTTATTTCAGTGTTCCACGCTCTGGTGGCCTGCTTAAGCCCATATATGCTTTTGTGCAGTTTGCATACAAGATCCGGCCTTTCAACATCTGCAAACCCCGGTGGTTGGTCCATGTAAATATCTTCCTTCAACTCACCATTTAGGAACGCTGTTTTCACGTCCATATGCTTGACTTGCATTCCTCTTCCGGCAGCTATACTTAACAATGTTCTGATTGTAGTGTGCTTAACTACAGGTGCAAATGTTTCATCTTAGTCTTCTCTTTACTTCTGGGAGTATCCTTTTGCGACAAGTCGGGCCTTGTACCGTTCAATATTTCCCTGCGCATTGTACTTTATTTTAAATGTCCATTTACAACCTATAGTCCTTCTCCCTGTGGGCAGTGGAGTAAGTGTCCACGTTGTGTTGTCCTGCATGAACTTTACTTTTTCTTCAGCCATTCTTACCCATTTTTCTGCTTCCCCTTCTGACATCTGCGAGATGTCCTCCCAGGATGTCAGCTCTGACAATTTACTGGTGCTGACTTTGTAGGATATTTGAGTGGGGGGAATGCCTTTGTTAGACCTCGTCGATTGCCTTCGCTCAGCATCAGCAGCAGGCTGTGTCTGTTCCTGCACTTCTGTTACCTTTGTGCTGATTTCGACTGTTTGTTCAGAGGATCAGTGGTTTCATCTGTGGTTGATTGTTCTCCTTTGCTTGGACCTTGGAGAGTCATCACATTGTCACTTGAGTTTTCCACAAAGGTCACACTAATGGTTACTAATGGTTATTCTGTCTGTGTGTGGATCCAGAATCCTGTAGCCTTTGGAATGCTCACTGCATCCTACGAGGATGCATTCCACTGCTCTGTTTTGCAGCTTGGTACATTTGTCCTCTGGGATATATACTTAAGTCTTACTTCCAAATACTCTGATGTGGCCCACACTAGGTTTTTGACCATGTCACAGTTCTTATGGAGTTTTCTGCACTGTTCTAGAATACAGCCAATTTTGTAGGTAGGTAGCAGCAACTTCTGCTTCGCCCCAGTATCTTTCTGGTAGTCCAAAGTCTGTTAACATGCATCTAACCATTTCGGTTAGCGTTCTGTTTTTCCTTTCAGCTGTTCCGTTCTGCTCGGGTGTATATGGCACTGTCTTTTGGTGCTCAATTCCATGAGTCTCAGGAAGTCCTCTACTTCCTTTTTTGTGAACTCGCCCCCATTGTCAGTCCGCAGCATCTTTGGTCTGTGCTGGAACTTGTTGCTCGTCATGGTCACATAGTCCTGAAGTTTGTCGAATACTTAATCTTTACTCCTCATGACGTACGTGATCGTGTACCTTGAACAGTCATCAATGAAAGTTACCATACACCAGTTGCCTCCTGGTGTGGGAACCTTAATTGGGCTGAAGATGTCGCCATGTACAAGATCAAGCTGTTTCGTGGCTCTATTTTGACTCTTCTTAGAAAACGTAGCCCTTGTGGCTTTGGCTTTGATGCAGCAGTCGTATTTCATGATCATGGGACACGCTGATACCTTAAGGTCTTTGGTCAACTGCTGTCTGTGCATTTCCTTGATGCTGTCTGGGTGTCTATGTCCCATGCGTCTATGCCACAGCTGGATGCAGTCATCATGTGGCTTGTGCGCAGTAAGCCTCGCCTGTTCTTTCGCTATGCTCAGATGGTACATGTGCTCATCTGCAGTGGCTCTGGCCAGTACTTTTGTCCCACTTTGAATTGTGCATTCGTCTCCCTGGAAATGGATGGTGAGCCCCCTGGCTGCCAGGCGCCTCATGGAGAGGAGTCCCCCTTCTGAGTTGGGCACACAGAGCACATCTTTCATGGGTATGGTCAGTGTGCCTCCCTGTGACTGGTTGCAGTACAGGAATCCTTGTCCAATTCCTTCCATGCTGATGCTTCTCACATCTGCAACGTAGATCCTTTATTTATTTATTATTTTTTTTTATTTTTCAAATTTATATCCCGCCCCCTCCTGCAATGCTCAGATCCAGCCCTGTGAAGAATCCTTTATCACTAGTCATGTGGTTTGTTGCCCCAGAGTCTACACACCAATTTTGGGATGAGCTGTCTTGCATTGCTTGGAAGCACCCACTCCATTGTTGAGCAACTGTGTTGCTGTTTGTGACTTTAGCCCTCTGCTTAGGTGTTCATGGAGACAGTTTCTGATGTTCTGCTTTCCATATATAGCAGTCTTTCTTTAAATGTCCCTCCTTTTTGCATCTGAAGCATACTCTGGTTTCCATCTTAGGAGCTTTGTCTGAAGTTTTCAGTGCAGTCTCATTACTCTGCTTTAGATCATTCTGCAGGTTCTCCTTTCTGCGCTGGAATTCATCCGCAAGTCTACCTTTAACAAATTCCAGCTTCAGTTCAGCCTCTGGCCTTGTCTCCAGGGCATTGATGAGGGCACTGTAAGATTCAAGCAGGCTGCAGAGGAGTAGGGCTACCACATGGCTGTCCTTTAAATCTTTTCCAATGCCGCGCAGCTGTGCCACTACTTCCAACATGGCATTTATATGCTCCTGCATTTCACTTTCTTTGCCAAGCCTCATTTTGTATAGTTTCCTCAGTAGAAACAGTTTGCTATTCAGGCTAGTTCTCTCATGCAGGTTTTGCAATGCAATCCACATGCCTCTTGCTGTGGTCTCACTTCTTATATGGATTAGCTGGTCATCTTCTGCCAATAAACTTAATGTAGCCTTTGCTAACCTGTCCTTTTTATCTCATTCCTCATGATTTGCTGCTGGTCTGTTCATGGTAATCACCTCCCATAGATCATCTTTAGACAGCAGCATTTCCACTTTAAACTTCCACAATTGGTAGTTTACACTGTTCAGCTTTCCTACTGAAAGTCTAAGCTCTGAGCTGCTTGCCATACTTGCGTCACTCCCTTTCCCCTTCTGGGATTTAGGCCGTCTTACTCACAGTCAGTAGGCCTGTCTGTTTTCTTTCACAGTCTGCACTCCTTTTGGGCTGCTTCTAGTCTTCAAAATTGCCTTGAAGATGTCCTGGGCCCATATCCTATTGTAGAGTTAGCTTTCTGTTTAATAACACACAGCAGAAGTTTCTTCTAAACAGAACTTTACTAAGAACTCAGAAGACATGCTTCCATACTGTACAGACTGCATGGGACAAGATGGAGGACAGAGAGAGAAGAGAGGAGACAAGGAGGGGGAAAAAACTGTTTCATCCACTGACCCTCCCCCTGCTGGACAAGCCCCATATTAAGCTTGCAGGGCTTGCAATGGGCTTTTACTTGTGACTGTTGCACAATCCAACACTTTTTCTATATTTTTTTCCATCTGTTAACTTGTATCTCAGTGGGGTTCCCATTTTGCTGTACAAACACATAGCAAGAGACAGTCCCTGTCACAAAAAAATGACAGTCTGATCAAGTAAGGCATGCAAAACGTGAGTAACAAAAATTACGTGTCTTAGGGTCGATCCCAGGTATGCACACATGGTGTATGCTTTGCATGCACTACGTGTGCACACAGGTGTGCATGGACTTGCTCCATGGTTTCTGTTTTGCAGATGGAATTTGAAGTGCAGATTCAGGCTAGGGTCTCTTATGGGAAGGAGTGAGGAACAGGAGACAAGTGTCCTCTTCTTAAATCAGTGGTTCCTAAAATTTTTGCCTGTCTGATCCATTTTGATATTTATTAAATATAATTCTGTGATCCCAGACAGCAACAAAGATATGTAAAGTATATCAATTTAGGACTTTGACCCTCATCTGCTGATGGCATGACCTCAGTTGGGGCTCCAACCCAGGAAACCTGTGCAGTAAATGTCAGTGTGGACACTTCAAAAATAGCCTGTTTTGTTTAATGCAGTACTCTGGTCTGAGATGCAGTGTAATTCCAATAGCCTTAAATGGAGACTCCTAATTCACAGAGATAGGTGTGAAATCAGAAGCTGGCATCCACTGTTATGAGTAGCTGTCTTCTCGTTTTTCATTCCTTAGTCCTAGAGTTTGTTTTCTTTTGTGTTATCTCTCTCTTGAATTCCCATTGATTTTGAAAACCTTTCCCCCCTTGCCTCTCTTACTTGTCTTTTGTAATTAAAGAATCCGCTTTGGCTCTTTGGGTTAGAGTTTATCATCCCCACAGAGAATACCAGATTGTTTCAGCTCACTCCACGAGTGTAAATGCAGGCTGATTCCACTGATGATATAGTGCTCAGGGCCGGCCTTACACTATGTGGGGCCCAGGACGGGGAACAAAGGCGGGGCCCTATTGTTCTGCCGGTGTCAAAGCCGCCGGTGGCCAGCGGGCCTAGGAGCACTTCCCGGCTTGGTGGGCGCTCCCTGGCTTGGTCTGGGGGCAGCGCGCTACCCGGGCCTGGGCTCAGGGACAGGCGGAGGGGCACTCCCCTCTGCCCATCCCCAAGCCCAGCCATTTTGGATCACTTACCTGATCTGCCACCGCCTCCACCACCGCCGCTGCTGCCGCTGCCAGCCTGAACCCCACTCTGGGTTTGGAGCCTTGGGCAGGGCAGGCACCGCGGCAGATTAAATTTGCCACTGTGCTGCCCACCACCACCGGAAGTTCCGCTGACCCCCTCCACTGCCTGGCTGTCTCGGCCAGGGGGAATGAGGGAGAGGCAGAGGCCCCACCTCTCCCACATTTCCCCTGACTGAGATGGAGGGGGGGGGGCACCCCACAGGGTGAGGGAGAGGCAGGGCCTCTGCCTCTCCCTCACTTCTGTTGGCCCCCTCCGCTGCCTGGCTGTCTCAGCCAGGGGGAATGAGGACGAGACAGAGGTCCTGCCTCTCCCACATTTCCCCTGGCCAAGACTGACAGGCAGAGGAGGAGGGGGCCACGGAGTGTAGGAGAGGCGGGGCCTCTGCCTGTTTCTCATTGATGCGGGCCCCCTCTGCTGCCTGCCAGTCGGAGTCGAGTCGGACTCGACCAAGGGGGCCCTGAGCTCAGGGTCCCCAGCTCCCGGCCACTGTCAGGCCGGGAGCTGGGGACCCTGAGTGTGGGACTTCCCCAGGAGCAGGACTTGGGGTGGCCACTCCAAGCCGTGCCACGGTAGGGCCGGCCCTGATAGTGCTATTCCAGGTTCACATGGCTTACAGCAGCGTAATTCTGGAGATGCTGTGCAACTTCAACAGAGTTATATTAGTAAAGATGAAATGACAGTCAGGTATTCTTAGAACAAAAATCGAATAGAATCCAGACAAAAGCACACTATAATATAACATGTATTTATTGAATATAAATTAGATGACAAGCAACACTAGACAAATTTAGAGAATTATTTGGATACAAGTGTCTAGTTATCAAGCTGACAAAAAATTGGTAAGAGCAAATGTATTAACTACATTTGTTATTAGTAATTGTGTCACATGATGAGTCTCATTAAGGCCCTGAATTAAACCAGCAAAAGTAAGTAGGGGCTGCCTGAAGTTATCACTTGTGTCCATAACCAACTATATTGCATCTCAGAATTGCAATACATGTTATGTAAGCTCACACACAATGTTATGCAACCACCCAATATGTCAGGCACTGCTACTACAGCACAAGTCAAGGATGAAGAGTCCTACCCTTTATGATTATCCTTGTTTTTGGTGAAGGTTTTCCCCTTTTAATTTCTTCCTTTAAAAAAGTTTTTTAAAAACCTATTTTACACTGTGATTGTACTAAAACCAATGTCCTTCAAGAATGATAATGCTTATGTGGGCACACTTGAGTAAGACTCAATTTCCAGTCCTTTCATAAATTATTAATAGATGTTTTAATAAAGTCAAATTGGTTAATTGTTTCTAATTATCATATCTTAAAAAAAATCAACAACATCTAACTGTGCCTACAACCATCTGTAATTTAAGCTGCAACCCTACTTGGAGCTCATTCTTATATTTGGTGTCTAAATACAACCTGAGTGGCTTTGGAAATTTTGGGTATTTTCAGAAGTGATGCTACCACGTTTAGACCCAATCTGGGGTAATGACCTGACCACCACCCCGCCCCAGGGTAGGCTGGTTGCCAGAACAGACATGATGGTGCGCCTTACCACACTTTGCCCCAAACCGTGGTAGCCCTTACCACCGGTTGTTCCCCACGATTTTCCGAGATCACAACTGGTAGTAACTGCTACCAAAGTGTGGTGAACATCTCATGGCTGCTGAACAGAAGTGATGGTGGTTGTGACCCAGGGTGGGGTTAAATGTGGTAAAGTGTGGCTAAGTGTGGTAGTGTCACTTCTGAAAATACCCACAGCCTACTCTACTGATGTCCATAACATGGCATAACACCTACATAATTTAATTCTACATGATAGTAAATTAATATTTAATAATAATTAAAATTATATTAAATATTAATTATAAATAAAATAAATATATAACATACATTATAAAATATAAATGATAATGATGAATTATCATTTAATTCTCCGTGAACCACTTGTAGATGGAACTTTAAAGTGTGATTACTTTCCTCTCATCCTACACTGCAGAGCTACACTGACAACTTTCTTTAAAGATGAGGATTGTACATGCATGGGGGAAATGGCAACAGGAATGAGTTGTGATGACACACATCAATTCTCCCTACCCTCTGCGGCAAAGAATCCAACAAGAAATAAAGGGGAAAGTTAATTCAGTAAGCACATCTTACCCTTAGTATACAAGGGGTGAAATGTATTTATTTATTTTATTTATTAAAGCTTAACCAAATGGTTATTGCTTATAAACATCATTTTAAAACTCAATGTAAAGCTAATTAACACATAAAATACAGAGGAATACCTTAAATAAAGAGCAGCATACACTTAATTAACTCTCTATATAATCAATTAAATATAAAATTATAAAACCAAACTAGCAATAAATATACAAAACCAAAAATAAAAGCTTGTTAATACAGCTTATTAAAACTATGCAAGTGTAGGGTGAAATTTACCAGTGTAGAGGTCTAGCACAAAACTCATATGCCCATAATTCCAAAGAAGAAGAAAAAAAGCAAAACAAAAAATCCATGGACACTTTTCATGCTATAATATTATTTTTAAATGTTTGTTATGCATCCTCTGAGCCTTAAGGGGAGGGCAGGGTATAAATTGAAATACATAAATAAATAGTCAGCAAAGGATTAAATGGAATGGAAATATACATTAAAATGTTTAAACTGATATTTCATACAAAAATATAATATTAAAATATTTATTGTGGAATTAGATTATTTTTGTGACAATTAACAGTAACAAATTATTAATGTATCTGAAAAGATTTTAGAGTGAATTATTAAATAAAGTACCAGAAAGAATTCACCCAACAGTTCTGAAACAACTCAAATATGAAATTGCAGAACTACTAACTGTGGTATGTAAGCCCTCAGTAAAATCAGCTTCTGTGTCAGAGGACTGGAAGGTGAAAGAAAGAGAAAAAGAGAGAAACAGAGAAAGAAACTGCAGAGATGACCCTGGAAACTACAGATTGATGAGCCTAATGTCAGTACCAGACAAACTGGAAGAAACTATAGAATAGAACGATTAGACAGATTTATAAACATATGTTAGGGAAGAGTTGGTATGGTTTTTGTAAAGGGAAGTCATAACCCTTCAGTCCATTAGAATTCTTTTGGGATACTGACAAGAACATGATAAACGCTAAGCCAGTCCGTCTATACAGTGTACACAATTTTTTTAACAGCTTTTGGTGAGGGACTTTTAAAAAGGTTTTCTGGAAATCCAAGTGGTCATGGGATAAAGGTTGAGAGGTGCTTTCATAGATAAGTACCAGGCTAGAGTTGGAAAACAAAGGGTTGGAATAAAGTGAACTTTCATAGTGTAGAGAGACTGAGGAAAAAGTGGAGTGCCCAGTGATCTGTTCAGAGACCTGCGCCTTCTAACATTCAACTATGATCTGGAAAACAATGAATGGAGAAATAGCAAAATCTGCAAATGATACAAAATTCTTCAAGAAAGTTAAGTCCAAAGCAAACTACAAAGAGTTACAGAGGGATCTTAAGTGTTTTCAAATGTGACGGTGGCACGGTTTAACCTGTTTTAGTGCGGATTAAACCAGGGGCTACCATCACGTTCAAACGCGCCCGTCAGATGTTTCCCTGGGCTGTATCCTGACTGTGGTGGGGTCTAGTCCACGCGGTGACTCGGGGAAGTTCATGAGTCACAGCTTGGGCTAGCCTGGACCTGGAGTAAAGTGGGCTTTCATGTTTCAAAGCCCGCTTTACTTGGACCTGGTCTGGCATGGCCAAGGTGAGGCCGGGCGCCACGGAGGCCATCATTGGTTGAATTTCATTTTGTTAATTTCATCCCAGATTTAAAACGTATCAAGATTTTAAAAAAACTCTATTTCTATCTTCCAATTTGTTAGCATTCCAGTTTTGTGTAATTTGAAACTTGATGAGTTTGCTGTTTTTTAAATAAATATTCCCTCCATCCCTTCATCTAGGTCATTAATAAAGATGTTGAATAGCACCAGACTCAGGACAGAGCCTTCTGGGACCCCAATTTATGCCTCCATCCAGTTTGATGATAAGTTTCATGTTAGTAAATTCGGCAATGATGATACGCTCAGTGTTGATAAGTTGCAAAGCAATACACATTAATGATAAATAATTCTAATTATACAAACACAAAGGCCCTTTCCTAATGGACACCCTGCCACTTGCCCATGTGTGCAACTGGGTGGGTGGGTGGTGGTGGTGCATTTGTGGGACTGCCAGTGGGAATTAATGGGGCTGCGTGCACACTCCTATGCTCCACCCATCTCCCATGCACAGAGGCACTGGGAAAAACGGAGGTGCCTCCGTGCGTGGAGGTGGGTGGGCATCCCTGTGACAGGCCACCCATGCGCTGCAACCTCCACCAACCCCCCTGCACCATGGCTCTTCCTGGACCCATGTGAAAAGGGCCAAAGTTAGGATTAAATTAGCTGCCTTCACTCAGGAAAGACATCTTGACGTTGTGGATAGTTTACTGAAAATCTCAGCTCAAGATTGTGCAGCAGTCAAAAGGCAAACAGAATGCTAGGAACACTTAGGAAAAGAAAGTTTATAATAATACAGAAACAGCTTAAATACTGTGCGTGTTTCTGGTTGCTCCAATAGGGTTATGGTGGCAGATGGAAAGTGAATGTAGAAGGAAACAAGGGCATAAAGATAGGGGGAAGCAAGTCCATGAAGTGCCTTGAACTTGTGCTGAATGCAAACGAGAAGAGGAAGCCCATGGAGGGAGTAGAGAACGGGGTCGAAGCGGTGGGTCAGGTGGATGACCTTGGCAGCAGAGTGCTGAATGGAAGTGGGAGGGTCAAAGTGAGAGTGGGAGAGGCCAGTAAGATAGGTGACTTGGGTTGGGGGGTGAAGACGCGGTGGGGGGCAATTTTCAGAAGACCTATAGAACCCCTGTCCAGTCCCCTACCCAACCCTGACTCCTGTGCCTCCCCATTGATAGTTACCAGTCATCTATGCCAGTAAGAAGGAGGTTTCAGTCGTCAAGGCGGGACATAATTATTGAATTTTATTTATTTATTTCAGTTTATATGCCACCCTTCCCTGAGGCCCAGGCCGGCTTACAATCCTAAAACATTTAAAACCACTAAAAACCCCACAAAACCACTTACCCACCCAAACCCCTCTCACACCTCTACCCCAAACCACCCACCAAACCCCACCTCAAACCCTTTGGAGCATGGACTAGGGTAGTGATGTTATGCAGAGAGAAATGACAGTACTTCGCAACAGACTGGATCTGAGGAGCAAAGAAGAAGGAAGAGTCAAAGATGAACTCCAGGCTACATGCGTGAGGGTCAGGCTGAATGGTGACACGATCAATGGAAATTGAGAGGGAAGAGAGAGAGGGTTTAGAGTGGAAAAAATGAAATTCAGTCTTGGACATATTAAGCTTGAGCTGACATTGGCTGTTTTAAAATGGGCTCATGGGGTGTGTGTGTGGTGAGTGGGGGGGAGGGTGTAGACGGGCACAAACCCATCTCCAGCCACCTCCACCCATCTACACGCATGGAGCAATTGCCATTTTCACCAGTTGCTTCATGTGTGTGTGATGGGTGTACATACGTGTTCGCAGGAGCATGCATGCAAACTTGCACCCCCCACCGCAGCATGTACACAAGACTCAGACCCTTTTCAAATAGGCCAGCAGTGTGTGGGGGATGGGTGGAGGCCATGGCAGATGGGCGGTGTGTGGGCGGCCCGTTACATGGACACCGACCCACCTCCACCCATCTCCATGCATGGAACATCCGCCCATTGCTCCATGCATGGGCAATGGATGGAGGTGGGTGGAGAGCAGGAGCGCGCATGCACCCCCACCTACCCGCTGCGGTCGATTGCACAGATAACCCCCCTGCCCACCCATTCGCACACGTAAGCAAGGGCAAAAAGGGCCTCACCCATGCATAGACACTCAGATTTCTGGATGTTCATACGTTGGTGCCACCCGTGTAAAAAGGGCCAGAAATGTCAGACAGGGCATTTTCAGAAGACACTCCCCACGCACCTCCCACCCACTATACATGTTACAGCGCACCCATAGGGCAACACTGCAGTCGTCATGTACAGTAGGTGGGTGGTGGGTGTGTAGTGGGTGGAGAGTGTCTTGCCTGAAAACACCCACACTTAGTGATGGAAGACTGGATGGAGGTGGTGGGAGAGAGATAGAGGCCCTTTTACACGGGCCACCGTGTGGGGCGTCCGTGTCCGCCATGGTCCATGTGCGCTGGGTGGGGGGAGAGTGTAGACAGGCACACACCCATCTGCCCCCCCCACCACGCACGGAGGCACCTCCGTGCGTGGGGATGCCTGTGCATGTGTGTGCGTGGGAGTGCGCATCCCCACCCCCACAGGATTTACATGGGCGGCACCCATGCATGAACACCCAGATTTCTGGGTGTTTATGTGTGGGTGTCGCCCGTGTAAAAAGGGCCTAGAAGCAGTGAGATTCAATGAATTTGCCCAGGGATAGAATATCAAAGGAGAAGAAAAGAGGGCCAATTACACAGTTTTGGGAACTCCGACTGGGAGGGGAAGTGGACTGGAGGATGTACCAGCAAGAGAGGGTCTAAACAAATGAGATATTAGCCCACTGGAGTCCATGTTCATTCTGTGCAGCCCCCACTCATATGTTTAATATGTAGAGCCTAATGAATGGGCAGTCCCTCCATGTATTTCTTTTGCGTTCAGGCAGTCCCGACTCACGCTCCATTCACAGGTTTAGCGTGACAAACCTAATACGTGAGCAGGCGTCCTTCCCTGCCATGCTCCACCCCCTTTCCCAGTAACCTGCCCTCTGTCATGACTCTCAGGCCATTTTTAAATTGGGTACACCAGCTTTTTCTTTTTTCCAGGCTATTATGGCTCCAGGAGGTGGTCCAGCACCTGCTATCCCCACCAAGCCACGGAAGTGCATACCTGGGTTTACATCTGCCAGCACTTGGTGGTTGGAAGTAACCTTTTGCTATGGACAGAATGCTGAGTTTATTGAGCAAATTGCATACTTTATTGAGTGCCTATTAGGGGCGGGCCCGGTACCGGTACACCGGATTTTACCGGTTACCAGTTTCACAAAAACCGGATTCCCGGATTAAATCCGGTATACCGGTACCGGATTTATTCCATTGGTTTCAATGGGGCGCTGTGTCCCCATTGAAACCAATGCAATCAATTAAAATTAATTCCCTCCCCCTCCCAGGCTGCGCGGGTGGAAGGGGGGACACCCCCCACCCACCCTGCCCAGCCTGGCTTTTTGTTGTAAAAGATAGATGCAACAGAGTGAGACCCCGAGGCGAGCCCCCC
>QEPC01015561.1:1628288-1650347 GCA_003113815.1 Sphenodon punctatus
TAGGGGCGGCCACTGAAAATGACCAAACAGCTGTGGCCACCCACCTCATCCGGGGAACCTCCAAAAAGGCCCCCATGGATGATCTCAGGGGTCGCACGGGCACATGGGGAGTGAGGCGATCCCACAGATAAGAAGGGCCCAGGCCGTGAAGGGCTTTAAAGGTTAACACCAGCACCTTGAACCTAGTTCGGTACTTTATAGGCAGCCAGTGCAGAGTTCGGAGCACAGGTGTCATGTGCTCTCAGTGACCCACCCCCATAAGGAGGCGGGCTGCAGCATTCTGCACCAGCTGCAGCCTCTGGACCAGCTTCTCGGGCAGCCCCACGTAGAGCACGTTGCAGTAATCTAGCCTCGAGGTGATGAAGGCATGGATGATAGTGGCAAGGTCAGAGTCTGAGAGATATGGTCGAAGCCGCCAGACAAGATGTAACTGCCGAAATGCACTTCCTGCCACCACCACAACCTGGGACTCCAAGCTGAGTCGCGAATCGAGGAGCACACCCAGACTCCGTACCTGAGAGACCAAGGGAGGGCGAACTCCCCCAACAAGAGGAGATTCCACCACCCCCAGGCCCTGCAAGCCCTCGCCCACCAACATCACCTCTGTCTTGTCGGGATTCAATTGCACATGGCTCAACCTCATCCAAGCCCCCACAGCTGACAGGCACTGGGAAAATAAGGAGACCGCATGACCTGGATCGATGGAAAAGGAGAGTTAGAGCTGAGTATCATCCGCATACTGATGATACTGCATACCTGGCACCCCTCTCACCATCTTCCCTAATGGCTGCATATAGATGTTAAACAGGAGGGGTGACAGAATGGCACCCTGCGGGACTCCACACGTGAGTTCCTGGGGGGAAGAAGTACACTCTTCGAGGGCCACCCGTGAGTTCGCCCGGCCAGGAAAGAGCAGAACCAGTCAAAGACCGTCCCACCAATCCTGGCATAGTCCCGCAGGCGAGTCACCAACACCTCATGATCAACAATGTCAAATGCAGCCGAAAGGTCTAACAGGACCAATAAAGTCTGATGACCTTGGTCCAGCGCCAGATGAAGATCATCAACCAAGGCCACCAGTGCCATCTCTGTACCATACCCAGGCCAAAAACCAGACTGAAAGAGGTCAAGAAAATTGGTGCGATCCAAATGCTCCTGGAGCTGTTGTGCCACCGTCCGTTCAATAACCTTCCCTAGAAAGGGAAGGTTAGAGACTGGCTGATAACTGGCAGGAGCATCAGCGTCAAGAGATGGTTTCTTGAACAGGGGCCGAACCACCGCCTGTTTAAAGCAATCCAGCACCCTGCCCTCCCAAAGGGAGGCACTATCCACCCCCGCCAGCAATGGTCGCAACATCTCCTGGCTGGCTTTCACCAGCCAGGAGGGGCATGGATCATGTTCACAAGTAGTGGCATGAACAGAACCCAACGCGGACTCAACATCGGCAGGTGATACCAACTGAATCCAATCCCACAAAACAGGACAGGATGGGCCCTCCATGGCCCCAAAATGATCCTCTGCAATAACTGCGGTACCAAAGTCATGACAGATACAAACGATCTTGTCCACAAAGTATTCAATAAACTGGTCACAGCGGACACTGGATTGCTCCAGGTCCAGGTGGAGACAGACAGGACTGACCAAACCCCTCTCCACTCAGAAAAGCTCCGCCGGACGTGACTTTGCGGAAGCGATGAGGGCAGCAAAGAACTGCTTCTTTGCTGCCTGCACTGCCACAGCATAGGCCTTTAAACTGCTGTTATGCTGCGATCGATCGTATTCATCTTGAGTCTGGCGCCACCGTCACTCTAACCGCCTTTAGCTTTTGAGACTTACATTTGAGTTGCAATAGCTCTCTTCTATTATTAACTTATATTTATTATTAATAACAGAACCTGTGATATGTACTCATAGTAATACATCGTACAAAATATGGAAATTTGGTGAGCACTGATCGTTGGTTATTTTAAATTTTATAATATATCTTGCCTGTATTCAGAATTTGATACTTATTTTTTTAATGAATTTTGTTATGTAGACTTTCTTTGAAAAATGTGTGTTTTTCCAGAAAAAAAAATATTGCAGACTTTGTTATCCTAGATGGTGTGACTCAGCATGGTTTTAAGAGAATTTACACCAGTTTACACTGGCTCAGGCTAAGATTTTCTTTCAAAACTGACTACTCATTTTAGGTGTGCACTTGAGAGAACGTAAAGTAAATGGTCCCAAATTTAATATATATTTTTTTATAAAGCAAAAAACCCCCCCTGAATTCCCAGTCCCTGGAAATCAGACCCTGCTGACCTATCTCACTGATCCAATGTAGGGTTACCATACCTGCCCTTTAAAAAAGGATGCTAATGAAAAATACATGTTGCAGGGCTGGAGCCCTGCACTGGAACCAATGCAGCCCTGGACCAGGTATTTTTCATAAGCATCCTCTTTTAAAGGGGCGGTATGGTAACCATAGTCCAATGTATAGATCCATTTGCTAGCAACAGAACTGAACGTAAGCAAACAAATGAAGCCTACACCAGACACAATGATTCATAAATATCTTAGTGTGATTAAAATGCCAGCTATAAATAACTTGTCAGCTTTCACTAAGTAGTTGAGCTGAAGGCATCTGAAGGACATGATGGAAAGTAAGTGTTGCAGCTTGGGGATATCAGCTTCACAGCAAACTAAGTCAATGTGAAATAATAATAATAATAATAATAATAATAATTATAAGCATTTATATAGCGCCAGTGATGTACCTGGTGCTTTACAAAAAACAAGATAGAGACGGTCCCTGCCCGAGAGCTTACAATCTAAAAACAGGGGGAGGGGAGACAGGGAAGGGGGAACAGAGGGAGAGACAAGGGATGCAACATTCATGAGGATGCGAGAACTCAGGTACATGTTCTTGGCTTGGCTACAGAGAAATGGGAGTACAGATAACAGGTGGGAGATAATCCTGGGTGGGGATGATTAGCAGGAGTTAGGAAGGGCAGAGCGGAAGAGGTGGGTTTTGAGGAGGAACTTGAAGGTGTGGAGGGTGGGGGCAAGGCGGACGAGGGCAGGGAGGGAGTTCCAGGCGCGTGGTGCAGCAAGGGAGAAGGGACGAAGGTAGTTGGGGGAGCAAGGGAGGCGTCGGAGGGTGAGGGAGGGGACAGAAAAGGAGCGGAGTGCTCAAACAGGGGTTCGGAGGGAGATCAGGGCAGAGAGGTAGGGGGGAGTGAGGTTGTGAAGGGCTTTGTAAGTGAAGACAAGGAGCTTTCAGGAAGAGGGAGCCAGTGGAGAGAGGAGAGGCGGCACATGGTCAAAACGACAGGCTAGGTGGATGATCCTGGCAGCAGAGTTTTGAACAGAGATGAGGGAAGAAAGGTAAGAGTGGGGAAGGCCAGCAAGGAGGAGATTACAATAGTCAAGGCATGAGATGACATGGGCATGAATGAGAGTTTTGGCAGAGGAGCCAGACAGAAAAGGACGGATCTTAGCAATGTTGTGAAGGGAGAAATGGCAGGATTTGGCAACGGAGTCAATGTAGGGTTTGAAGATAAGGTGCGAGTCGAAGAAGAAGCCCAAGCTATGGGCTTGGGGGACAGGGAGGATGGAAGCCCCGTCAATGGCAATTGACAGGGAAGAGGGAGAGGAAGGATTGGGAGGGAAGATCAGGAGTTTCGCCATGTTCAGTTTGAGTTGGCGTTGAGACATCCAGGCAGAGATATCAGAGAGACAATTGGTGAGACGAACTTGAACAGAAGGTTAGAGGGTAGGAGTGGAGAGAGTTGAGCGTCATCTGCGTATAGGTGGTATTGGAAACCGTGGGAGGCAATGAGTTTGCCAAGGGATAGGGTGTAGATAGAGAAAAGGAGAGGGCCAAGGACAGAGCCTTGGGGAACCCCGACTGAAAGGGAGGAGGAGGGGGAGGAATTAGGAAGAGATACACTGAAGGAGCGGTCAGAAAGGTAGGAGGAGAACCAGTCGAGGACAGAATCCTGGAATCCAAGGGAGTGAAGTGATTCAAGCAGGAGTGAGTGGTCAACAGTGTCGAAGGCAGCAGAGATATCATGGAGGACAAGAATAGAATAAAGGCGGTTGGATTTAGCCACAAGAAGATTGTTGGTGATCTTTGCCAGAGCGGTTTTAGTGGAGTGAAGGGGGTGGAAGCCAGATTGGAGGGGTCAAGGGAGGAGTTGAGGCAACGGGAGTAGACAACCCGTTCAAGGAGCTTGGAAGCAAAAGGCAGGAGTGAGACAGTATGGTAATTAGAGGGTTCAGAGGGATTCAGAGTGGACTTTTTGAGGATGGGGGAGACAGTGGCATGTTTAAAGGCAGAGGGGAAGGAGCTGGGAGAGGTTGATGATGTGCAGGAGGGGCGACGGTAGAAACAATGGAGGTCAGGAGGTGGGAAGGAATGAGGTCCAGGGGGCAAGTGAAGGGGTTGGACGAGGAGAGCAGGGAGGAGAGTTCCTCAAGGGAGGCGGGAGGGAAGGAGGACAGGAGAGAGGTGGCGGGAGGAGGAAGAGGGGAGGGAGTAGTAGGGGGAGAGGACTTGGAAGTGATTTCCAGGCAGATCTTGTCGATCTTAGAGGTGAAAAAGAGAGCAAGATCCTGAGCGGAGAGAGAAGAGGAGGACAGGGGGGATTGAGAAGGGAGCCAAAGGTGGAAAAGAGGCAGCGAGGGTCCTGGGAGCAGGACTCAATGTGGGAGGTCTAATGAGGGAGATAGCAGAATTGAGCAATTAGAGGCAGAATTTGAAGTGGAGGAAGTCAGCGTGGTAGTGGGATTTGCGCCAAAGGCGTTCAGCAGCCCAGGTGCAGGAGCGGAGATGGCAAATGGTGGGGGTGAGCCAAGGGCAAGGGTTATGAGAATGAGCTGGGTGGGAGGAGAGAGGGGCAAGGGAGTCGAGGGTGTAGGTGAGAAAGGAGTTGAAGGTGGAGATGGCAGAATCGGGGGAGGAGGAGAAGACTGAGTGGAGACAAGGAGAGAGAGAGGAGGCAAAGTCCTGGGACACAATGGCCTGCAGATCGCGGAAGGGACGGGGAGATGGGGAAGAGGAGGGGGAGCAGTGGGAGAGGTTGAAGGAAGCAATGAAGTGGTCAGATATGGGACGGGGCTCGAAGGAGAGATCGGAGACAGAGCAGTTCCTAGAGAATATGAGATCAAGAGAGTGACCATCAGTGTGGGTGGGGGAGCTAGACCAGAGGTGGAGATTAAAGGAGGAGGCTAAGGAGAGGAAGCGAGCGATGCCAGGCTGAGAGGGTGCATCAACATGAATATTGAAGTCGCCAAGGATGAGTGTGGGGATGTCATCAGAGAGGAATAGGGTGAGCCAGGACTCGAACTGGGATAGAAAGGAGGAGAGGGAGCCGGGGGTGGGGGGGCGGTAGATAACAGCAACACGGAGATGGAGAGGGGAGTAGAGGCACACGGAGTGAGCCTCAAAGGAGGGGAAGGAGAGAGAGGGGGGCAGGGGGAGGAGTTGAAACTGGCAGGGAGAGGCGAGGAGGAGGCCTATGCCACCACCCCTTATATCTATATAAGCATCAGGTGGAGACAAAGTAGTTCAAATGGTATCTTTCATTGGACCAACGTCTATTCATCAGCATGTGCAAGCTTCCTCCCTATCTAACCTCGCCCCCTTCTGGTTACCTTTTCTTATCCACTCTCACCATGCCATGTGCCTCCTCATATATACCGGTCCTACATTCGCCCAGTTTATCTCTCTCTGACTGGCTACGCTCTGTGCCTGAGGAAGGGCCCTGTGTGGCCTGAAAGTTTGCACATTCTCACCAACAAAAGTTGGTCCAAAAAAAGAGATTATTTGAACTAATTGGTCTCCATTTCTTACACTCTCTCTAGATATATTGCCTCCCATGGATTCCAATATCATCTCTACGTTGATGACACCCAACTCTACCGCCTCTCTCTCTTCTGTCCACTCACGCCTCGTCAACTGCCTCTCTGATATCTCCGGCTGGATGTGCCGACATCAACTCAAGCTCAATATGGCCAAGACCAAACTCATTTTTCCTCCCTCCTCTTCCTCTCCCTCAAACCTGCCCATCTGCATCTATGGAGTCACCATCCATCCTGTTCTCCAAGCCCGTAGCTTGGACTTCATCTTTGACATGCACCTCTCTTTTAAACCTTACATTGACTCTGTTGGCAAATCCTGCCGATTCGCCCTCCATAACATTGCTCAGATCCGCCCCTTTCTCTCTACCTCCTCGGCCAAAACCCTTGTTCATGCCATGGTTATCTCTCGCCTCGATTACTGCAACCTCCTCCTTGCTGGCCTCCCTCGCTCTCACCTGTCCCCCCTTATCGCAATCCAAAACTCTGCTGCCAAGGTCATTCACTCTGCCCGTCGCTTCGACCATGTGCAGCCTCTCCTCTTCTCTCTTCACTGGCTCCCCCTTCCTGAACGTATCCTGTTTAAACTCCTGGTATTCACGTTCAAAACACTCCACAACCAAGCTCCCCCTTACCTCTCGGACCTAATCTCCCTACGCACTCCTGCACGCGCTCTCCGCTCTTCCTCTGTCCCCTCCCTCACTCTCCCTCGTTTCTCCTGCTCACCTAACCGCCTTCGACCCTTCTCCCTCGCTGCCCCCCATGCCTGGAACTCCCTCCCTACCCACATCCGCCTTGCCCCCTCCCTCCGCTCCTTCAAATCCCTCCTCAAGACCCACTTTTTCCTCGCCGCCTTTCCCAATGCCTGCTAGTCGTTCCCCATATACTTACTGTCTGCCCTCCTCTGCAGACTGCTGCAACCAACCTGATTGTAACCAAGCCAAGCACATGCACCTGAGACTTCGCATCCACCTGAATTTTTGTTTGTCTTCTCCCCTGCCTCTCCCACCGTCCCCTCTCCCTGTCTCCCCCTCCTTGTCTTTTAGATTGTAAGCCACAGGCAGGGACTGTGTCTATTTCTATGTTCTGTACAGCGCCAGGCACATGGCTAACGCTATATAAATGTTTATAATAATAATAATAATAATAATTAATAATGACCCAGGAGTTGATCTTCCCAAAGCCAGTTCCCACACTGAGTACCTGTAGAATGTGTACATATAACTCATCAGTGAGTTATACGTAGTGTAAAATGTACTCCCCTGAATTCTACAAAATAAAAACTTTGACTCTAGGGGGTGCTGCAATACAACAAATTTTTCACTATCATTTATTCATGAATCGTATCACTTACTTCATGAAGAGAGGGAGGTGAGGAGGTGGCAAAGTTGGGGGAAAAATCAACATTGAAAAGCGAATTTAACCTTAACTCTTCTCTTAGTGCTTATGCCTTAAATTGTGGGCTGTCTTTACATCATAAATTACTTGTCAGTTAACACTGTCTGATAAAACCACCTCTCTACCACTACATGCTGTTAACAAAGACAGAACTTAGGACTTTTAGCACGTAATGTAGCTGCTAGAGCAGAACCATCTTTTGGATTCCTTTAAAACTGTAGGACCCTGTGCTAAGCTGTCCTAGATAGTGGGGGCATTTCTCCAAGCTGCTGCTTCCCTTGGCCTGAACAGATGAAAAACTCATGGAAGTTTCTCTGGTAAAAACCAAGACCCAATGAAATGACTAGTCTTCCACCCTTTGCCCTGTGCCGCTGTACCATACCTTAAGGCTTACATTCTCTGGTTTCCTGACAATACAGCATCACTGTCCCTTAGGGTTGTGTGGTTGATAGCAGGGTGACTGCAGACCCAAGCTTTCCAAAGTCTTCTTGGACGGGGTGGGAGACAGGAAACAAAGTAATTGGTATGCACGCTTACCGCCTGGTGGGTGAAATTCTATATGTGCAGAGGATCTGTATGAGGCCCACTTAAAGTTCCACAGGCACTTGAGTGGGATTTAAGTGGAGGAAAGGCATTATGCTCACCCAAGATTCAGAAGCTTAGCTTTTAAATTGTTATCCCATATATTTTATTCCTTCTTATAACACGTTTGTAGCTTACCATAAAACTGGGTGCTGTAAACTGTGCAGAGTTTGAATTGGTAAACTGAAGTAAAGGATTAGGAAGATGCCATATGTTTTTACTTTAGCCATGAACCTATGTTGCCTAGGAAAACATTCTTATTAAATAAGAGTAGGGCCAGACATTCAAAAGAGGTGAGAGAGAGGTAGATTTTTCTAAATAGCCAAAATGAAGGGCAGGTTTTCAAAAATGCTGAACACCCTAAAGCTCCTGCTATGACACCTCTGGTCAAGAGTTCAGAAGAGCTCAGCATGATGTGTAAATGGGGAGCTGAGCACTTTAAAAAAAATTCTAGTCCATATTTTACAAATACTCAGTGAGAGAGACAGTGTGGTCCAGGGGAGAGCATGCTCAACTTGGAGCCCTGAGATCAAATCCCAGCCTCGCAGAGTGACAAGTCTCTGTCTCTCCTGTCTATAAAATGTAGGTCTGAAACTCAATCTTGAAATTTTTGCAAATCTCATCGAGAACTGGGTTCTTGAAAAGATTTCAAAGAATGAGAATGAGTCAAGAATTGGCCACAGTGACCATTCTGCGCATGCATGGCCCTTTTCCAAGATGGCGCAGACCACATTGGCACCATTTTGGAAGAGGACAGCTGATTCTGTACATGTGCAGACCATTTCTCGAGATTCTCACGAGATCTTAAAATATCACCAAGATCTTGTTGAAATTTTGGTAACATTTCTCAATTCTCACGAAAATCTCTGACCTCAGGTCTGTCCAGCTAGAGATGTAATGCTGGCCTCTGTTGGGGCACTCTGGTGCTGCTGACTCCCAGATCTGGGTATAAATTGAGCATGGTACACATTCTACAGGTACTCAATGTGGGAACTGGCTTTGGGAAGATCAACTCCCGGATCGTTATATATTATTAACAAGCTGGCCTACAGCGGGGCTTGGGGCAGCGGCGGCAGAAGCAGCAGGGCCAGGCAGGCCCCAATGAGAACTGTGAGTGGCTGGTTCCCTCTTTCCATCTCCTACTCCCCCGGTTTGAGAAGAGGGCAGGGCCAGCGCTCTAGAGGGCGGGGACTTCAGGCCCAGAGGGGCCAAAGGCAGCCGGCAGCCCGGCTGCGTCGCAGTCACATGCTGCAGGCAGCGCGCCTAAGGGCCGCACCCAAGGGCCCATGGGTGTGGCCCTTGGTGGGGTCAGGGGTGGGGAGTGGGTAACTGAAGTGGGGGGGCTTTATGAAGATATGGGGGATATTATTTTATCTAAAGATGGGGAGATATGGGCTGGGGAAGACAGGGGAAATAGTGTAGTGTGTAGTCAAAGGGGGGGTTAGTGTTTGCGATGCCCCTCTGTGGCAGAGTGGGGAGGGAAGTGCTTTCTCCCTCAGTGAGAGGAGGGGAGAGAGGCCAAGGGGGGTGGAAGACCCTCCGGTGGCAGAGGAGGGTAAGGGGGTGGGGAGGTAGGGGCGTGCTATGTGTCCTGGTGAGATGGGGAAGCATAGCCCGAATGGGTGGGAGGAGCTGCGATATGGATTCCCTGTGAGAGGGGGAGCCCTAGGGGATGGGAGGGGGAGGAAGGGATATGTTGGGGGGGAAGAAAAGGGGGGAAGGGAGGGTTCTCCCTCGCACCCTGGGTGGGACAGCCAGGGAGGGGGTGCGGGAGGGGGAGGAAGGTTAGTAGCGGGATAGGTGCTTAGTGCACGTCACGCTTTTCTCTCCCCCAGCAGATGAGCAGGTGGAACTTGGTCAGGGGGCCCTCGGTCTGGTTTTGGTGCTGTTAAACATGAGATTGGTGGCAAATAAGGCAACATCGGTCCAGGAGGTAATCCTGGACCATGTCGCCGATCTCGCATGCATCACGGAGACCTGGCTGGACAATGAATCAGGGCCAATTCTGGCTGATCTTGTTCCAGTCAGGTATTCCGTGCAACACCAGCCGCGGCCGGAGGGATGGGGGGCGGGGCAGTATAGCTATGGCTTTTAAAGAGGGGTGGTCTGTGAGGAGGTATCCAGTGCAACCCATGGTAGGTATCGAGGGTCTTCATCTTGTGTTTGATTTGGCAGGGAACAATTTGGGTGTGCTACTGGTATACCATGCACCTACCAGTCCAGTAGCCTCCCTACAGGCTCTGACGGAGTCTGTGTCGGAGGTGGTGTTGCAGTCCCCAAGGACGATAATCCTCAAGGACCTCAACATTCATGCCGACACAGTCCTTGGTGGAGCCGAGCTTGAGTTCATGGCCACCATGGGCCTGTCCCAGAGCGTCAACAGCCCGACACAACTTGTAGGACATACCTTAGACCTCATGTTTTGCACTGGCCTTGAGGCGGGTGGTCTGTTAATGGGGGAGATTACAGCTGTGCCCTTGTCATGGATGAACCATTACCTCCTGCAGACCTCCCTTCTAGTACATGTCTGCCCCCGGAAGGGTGCGGAACCTGTTAGGATGGTCCACCCCCGGAGGTTGTTGGACCCAGTGCAGTTCCTAGGTGCTCTGGGGGAGTTACCCTCTGACCTAGACAACCATCACATCGATGACCTTGTCAAGCTGTGGCACATCTTGCTGATGGAGGCCATTGATCAAATGGCTCCCAGGCATCTGTTGCCCAGGCGGAGGCTCCGCAGACCTCCTTGGTTCTCCGAGGAGCTGCGGACGCTGAAGCAAGTAGGGCGATGGTTGGAGTGATGGTGGCATCATTCTCGAGCTGAAGCCGACAGATTGTGGCATAGAGCTAGTTTATGAGCCTATGCCATGGCTATGCTGGCAGCAAAGAGGGAATTCTTTGCTACCCTCATAGCATCCGCTAAATCCCATCAGGCAGAGCTGTTCCAGGTTGTGCAGGGGCTGGTCAGTCCAGCCTCTGTCAACCCTGGAGTTGAGTCATCAACTGCCCGCTGTGACCTTTTTGCAGAGAAAATCACTCGTATTCACCAAGATCTCGATACTGCACTTAATACAGTGGAGGAGGTAGAGGTGGCAGAAGCCCTGCCTGGTCCGATTTTGTGGGATCAGTTTCAGTCGGTGATACCCGCTGATGTGGTGGGGGGTTGGGGCTGTTCGAGCCACTTTGCGTGAACTAGAGCCATGCCCATCCTGGCTGATTAAGAGCTGTCGGGAGACAATGGAGCCATTGCTGGCTGGGGTGGTCAATGCCTCTCTGTGGGAGGGCAGAGTGCCGGCCTGCCTTAAGGAGGCGGTGGTATGGCCACTGCTCAAGAAACCATCGCTTGACGCTGACTCCCCTGCCAGCTATCGGCCTGTCTCTAACCTTCCCTTTTTAGGGAAGGTTATTGAATGGGTGGTGGCTCAGCAGCTCCAGGGGCATCTCAAGCGCACCAGTTATCTAGATCCCTTGCAGTCTGGCTTTCGTCCGGGGCATGGCACTGAGACAGCATTCATGGCTTTGGTTGATGATCTGCGCCGTGAAAAGGATAAGGGTCGGTCGACCCTTTTGGTCCTATTAGATCTGTCGGCTGCATTTGATACCGTTAACCACGAGATGCTGGTGACACACCTGCGGGACAGTGTGGGGATGGGTGGGATCATTCTCGAATGGTTCCGCTCATTCCTGACCGGGAGAACTCAGGAGGTGGTGCTCGGTGATCATTTTTCATCTCACTGAGACCTCTCGTGTGGGGTCCCACAGAGTTCTGTCTTGTCCCCTCTCTTGTTCAACGTGTACATGCAGCCACTCGGTGAGGTGATCAGGAGGTACGGGGTGAGGGGTCATCAATATGTGGATGACACCCAACTGTACCTCTCATTTTCAACCGACCCAGGCCCGGATGTCTTGGTGCTTACTCGGTGTCTGGCAGCTGTCAGGGACTGGATGAGGGCTAATCAACTGCGACTGAATCCTGACAAGATGGAGGTGATGTTAGTGGGTAAGTCGATGGAGATGGCAACCCCCTTGGTTGAGGGGGTTTGTCCTCCACTGACTCCCCAGGTGCGGAACCTGGGGGTACTCCTCGATGCACAGCTCCATCTGGATTTCCAGGTGGAGGCTGTGGCAAGGAGTGCCTTCTGCCAGCTCCATCTGGTGCGGCGGCTTTGGCCGTTGGTTTCAGTTCCGGATCTGGCCACGATCATCCATGCTTTTATCACCTCCCAGCTAGACTACTGTAATGCTTGCTACATGAGGCTACCTATGGTGACAGCTCGGAAGCTGCAGCTGGTGTAGCATGCGGCAGCCCGGCTCCTGGTGGGACTGTGCCACCGAGAGCACATTACATCTGTGCTCCGATCTCTGCACTGGCTGCCAATAGTCTTCCGGGCCCGATACAAAGTGTTGGTTTTGACTTATAAAGCCTTACATGGTCTGGACCCTGCCTATTTGCGAGATTGCCTCACTCCCTGGGTTCTGGACCGGCCCCTGCAGTCATCTGGGGGCGTCCTGTTGGAGGTCCCCTGGGTTTCCTGGGGGGCCACGCAGGACCGAGCGTTCTTGGTGGCTGCACCACACCTGTGAAACTCCCTCCCCGTGAGGACCTGTCTGGCCCCAGACCTCCCAGGCTTCCGTAGGAATTGTAAGACCTGACTGTTCTGTCAGGTGTTTAGTGAGGGAGAAGGGTGAGGGTGGGTGGGTGTTTTTGGTTTTTTTTATCCCCATTTCATTGTTGTATATGTTATTTAATGCTTTTATATATTTTATTGTATTTTTTCTTGATTGATTTGTTAGCCGCCCTGGGCTGCCTGACAGGAGGAGCAGGGTATAATTTTTTTAATAAATAAATAATAACTAAATAAACAACCGACCTCGCATTAATCAGCAGCAGTCCTGGACCAGGGCCCCTTCCATTCTCGATCACCACATTACCTGTCCGGGGGCCTGTGAGAGGGACAGGCACTGTACCTGTCCCTTCTCACCATTGTTACCCACCTCCCAGAAGGACCATAATTTCCCCGGCTGATCATGACCCCAATGGCTGTAGAACCCCCACCCCCAGCCTGCCCCCCACGTTTCCCCCAGGGGCTGTCCTGCCTAGCCCCCGAGGGAGACCCCATCCTCCCCTCCTCTCCCTTATATCCCCATCCCAACCCCCCCACCTGTCAGGTCACACACCCCTCACACCGGGGGAACAGTCCTGACCCTCCCCAACCCAGTCCCCCCCCTTACACTGGGGGAGGGGGACATATCCGACCTCCAGCCTAACCCACCCCTCTCCCAAAACCACCCCTCTCAGTCTGCCCTAATAATCAGCCATCCCAATATTGTAGCCTCCCCCCAATATAAAAGTATAATTAAAAACCACAAAACATAGGTGGAGCCACAAACCCCTTCCACCTCCCGTCCCTCTCACCAAATGCCTGGTGGAACAGCCAGGCCTTATACTGTCTTCAGAAAGAAGGGAGGTCCAGAGCCAGATGGACCTCTGTCAGGAGGCAGTTCCACAGCCATGGTGGGGTCTTCAAGAGCACCCTCATCGTCCAAGGGAGGCATCCCCGGCTGACCGCAGGCACCGGTCCAGGACCTGGGGAGTGAGGCAGTCTTGCAGGTATGCAGGTCCCAGGCCATTTAGGGCTTTATAAGTCAAAACCAACACTTTGAATGAAGCCCGGTACACTATAGGCAGTCAGTGCAGAGAACAAAGCCGTGGTGTAATGTGCTCTCGGCAACCCGTTCCTGTCAGGATACAGGCTGCCGCATTCTGCACCAGCTGCAGTCTCCAGACCATCACCAAAGGTAGCCCCACATACAGCATGTTGCAACAGTCCAGTCTTGAGGTGATGAGGGCATGGATACATTTAAAACCCCCACCCCAGCCTCCCACCAAAAATAATCAGTTTACACCTTAAGTTATCTTTGAGGGGTGTTGCATTAGGACATGCCCTCTTTACACTGCTAGAGTGATGTAAAGCAGCCTCAGTGGGTGAAAACTAACTAGACGGTAGTGAGCTGGCTCCCTGGAGAAGAGGATTTGCCTTGCACTGGAGTAAAGGATTCTGAGAGTGCATAGGGGGCACTGGAGAAGCAGAAGCAGAAGCACATGAGAGTAAAGTGCCCTGCTGGAATATTTATAAAAAGTGGACACAAACATAATCAGAAGTATCTGATACTGGATATTTTTTGTTATGCTGCATGGTTATTTAGTTTGAGCACGTTGTGGATGTGGTTATTGCTTTTATTATGGCTTATGTGCTTTTATTCTTTTTAGATAATTGTCACAACCATCTAGAATCTTGCATAGGAACCTGACATGTAACAGATTTTAATAAATAAATGAGTAAACTCCAGCAAATGTTTGTAACATAATTCCTCTGCCTTGAGAGATACTGAAGTATTAACACAATTTTACTGAAGGGAAACGAAGGCACAGAAGTCGGGGAAGGGTTTAATTTTCCTAAAGAAATGCAGGAAATCTCTGACAAATTTAAGAATAACCCTCCTGGCTCTGACTCTTGCTACATCCACAAGACTAAACCTAGCTGATTTAATCTTCTTTTCAGGAAGTTTTTAGGTATGTCCACGTAGTGCTGAGCACCTACACTAAGCGTGAAAAGAGGTTTAATATGTTTCTAATCTGAATACTGAACATGAAAATAGTCCTTGTGTAGTTTTCTAAGTCAGATGGGTTCCACAGTTTATCCAGTGTAGCGTGGTTAAAATTCCACATCAATGATGTATAACTCTTACGAAACGGTGACCGTGTGTTCTTTAGGGCAGTGCATACAGTATTTTGATTGATTCATAACACAGCAGTACAAGATGTTTATGTGAATCATCATATTAATTATCTAGCTTCCACAGCTTTTCCAAAGCATAGCTAAACTACAAGATAACAAGATATTTATAAACTTTTTCATTATTCATAAGCAGGTGAAAAATGTTTTGTTCTTTCTTGTTAATCTTTATGTAAGTGCTGCCAACCGTCGCATCACAACAACTCTCAACATGGGTAGCCTTCATTGTAGAATCTGCTCCATCAGTTGGGGACAGACTGAAATATATAGCACAATATGTCAATTTATAGTTAATTTATGAGAGCGAGAGAGGGAGTGTTTTTAAATGAACAAGGCTTGGAATGGGTGGGTCCGTGGCCACCGAGTGGCCCAGCTGTGGAGCAGTCACTCAGGTGGAGTGAGTGGGGAGGGATTCTAATGGGCGGCTCCCAGCGTGGCTACTGTGGCAGCCATTCACATTCCCCCGCCATGAACCATAGGGAAGGGGGGAAGTACACTAGGCTGGCCTTTGAAATCGACATGTCCTGGCAGTGAGCGGCGCGCTGTGGACTCCCCAGTGCTTGTGGCAAGTTCCTGTGACTTGCAAAGGCCATGTCCCCCCACGCACAGTGCCACTGAGCAGGGCACCTGTCTGCTGGTGTGGGTGGCTGCCCCAGTTCATACAGGCAGGGGATTAATGGGCATACATTGCCACACATTTTTTTGGCTTCCCCTACACGGGGCATTCTGGATTTTTTTGGCAGTGCCCCATGAGTGGCCATGAGTGGGTGCTGCGTGGCTCACAGGAGTGCGCATCCCCCCACACCACCTTCAGACGGGCAGTCAGATGCGTGGTTACTGGGTGACCATGCATGGTAGCACCTCATTTACCAGACAGAGAGACACCCTTTTCTAATGGCACGGGTGGGCGGTGTGTGGGGGTGCATTCCCATGGATCTCCACCCACGGAGCATTCAGCATTGGTGCCCGTTGCTCTGTGCATGGGTGATGGGTGGAGGTGGTTGGAGCGCAGGAGTACACATGCATCCCCACCCACCGGCTGCGGCATTCCCACGGACGCCCACCCTTCCCCCCGCACCCACAGCGGCGTTCAAATGGACATACACATCCCCGCACAGATGTGGGGGGCGGGGGGGGCGTCCATTTGAAAAGGGCCAGAGAGACACACACACACAGAGAGACATCAGTTTTCTTAATATGATAGATCCAACAAAGGACTAGATACTAATTTGGATTATTTTTCTGTGAAATTTATTTAGCAAAATTTAAGAATTCAGAAGCATTTAGACTGATTCTCCAGAAAACTCTCCCCTTTCCATCCCAAGTACGGCACACAAATAAAATGCTTTTTAAATTTTCCTTATCCCCTTGCTGCCTATCCACTCAGCACTGAAAGATTTGCTTTTTTTCTTTTCTTTTCTTTTTTTTAAAAAAAAGAAAAATCTGCAACATTCTACAGGAACAGATCAACATAATAAACTAATACTACTACTGCAAGATTATATTGTGCACATTATTAGTATAGGAGATAGCCCAAGAATACCGGGCAAAAGACCTTACTGTACCATCAGCAGAAAGCTATTTGACCTACAAAAAAGCACATTTTCCACCAGATGGAAATTCCTCCCAGTAGGCAAGTCCAGCACTTAATGCCTGCTTAGACTGAGGGCTTGGAATCCCTCTGTATGACCCTCAAACTGCCTGTGTATAGAACCTTCAAATACTTTCTAGAATGTTATCCTGTTCCTTAAGCCTACAAACATTATGCAGATATTTAAGCCTCTGAATACTCCTGCTGAAGATCATGGAACCAATTGCATGCTTATGATTAAGCACATACATAAACGTTTGCAGAGTTAGGGCTTTTGTCAGCACTCGATCAACTTGTGCTTATTCAGATTTTCAATATTTCCACATAAATCACCCAATCTGCTTTCCTTGTCAGTTTTGTTCTTCTCTGAACTACTTTCACTGAACAATAACTTCAGAGTACTGTGCTACCCAGGACTGGACACACATTATCAGGTGGCTGTTCACTTATAATGTTCTGCTGCTTCTTTTTCTCCCTCAGTGCACTGTGCTTTGCTGTTGTAGACATTACAACATTCAAATATAATTTTACTTTTTCAGCCCTCAAATAAACACTTGCACTTCCAACATTCTGCTGCTTTCATATATTGATCTAGATCCTGACTTATATGTCTGTGCAAGGGAGGCAAATACTTCCCTAGACCCCGATAGGAAACCTGCAGCCCAAGGGGCCAAATCTGGCCTGTGACTGGTTTTTATTTGGCCTCTTTCCAATTCCTGGATCTGGCCCATGGATCCAGTTCCTCAAGCACTGAAGACTGAGCTCAGGGGAAGGGAGCAGAGATGAGGGTATGCACTCAAAGGTAGAGGTGGCGCCATGGCACAAATCCATAACCCAGATACACCGGAGACTCAGCACACCCCCGTTAGCACTTCCACCCGAGCTCTTATCTGGCCCATGGAGCGTGTACTAATTTTGAAAGTGGTCCACATAAGGAGGAAAGTACTGCATCCCTGCATTATTGTGTAAAATGGGGCCATCACAGTACAGACTGTCAGAGAATCCACACAGAATTAGACTACTAGGCAATGAGATATCAGAGATTCCACCCTATACATGCCCTGATTATTGAAAAAGCTTAATTGTAGAAACAGTCCTTACCGCACATCAGACAATTCAGAGGACAGAAACCCTGCACATACCAGGAGCTGTGAGGGAAGCTTCAGAAGAAGCTGGATACTAAATATACATCAGAGGATTTACACAGGAGAGAAATCCGACATGTGTCCTCACTGTTGAAAATGATAATCCATCACCTAGCATTGAGGCTGGATTGGAAAAAATAAATTGCTGTTAAAAACCAACTTTTAAAAAACAATGAAGTAAAGAGCACATACATAGCTCTAACACTTCATCTACATGTAGAGCAACTGCTTCTTCCCTTTTAATTCAGTCACTAGAGAAGAGCTTTGCATATTGCTTACTAGTTAAATAGCTGTTTGTTAGACTGTTGCAGCAGCACTAACAGTTCACCATTTAACTGGTTAGTTAATATTTGAGGCAGGTACAGTCTGTGTCTGGATTCCATTCCTCACTGTGCTCTTATGAGACTCCTCCTAGGTCATTGAGAAAATGAGGGAGCTGCTCTGCAGAGCAGAGTGTTGATTAAATGTATTAAATTGGTAGGAAGTACACTCAGTGAAAGGGAGATTCCAACTCATAAACACCTGTGCCTCAGCAGATAAAACATTCCCTGGGGCGACAGAAGATCTGCACAGAGATCTAACACAGGCTCTCTGCCTCTCCTACCAAGGTGGGACCTTCCTGTCAAGATTAGGACAATTGGGAGGCATGTTTGACCTCCAGAGGAAGCACAGGATGCACCGTATCTTGCTTAAAGTTGTGTCTTAAAGGCAAAATCTACTCCATTGTGTTCCAGAGTTGTTAAACTCCTGAATTAAAACATTTCCCCCCTAAATGCTTCTAATGTACAGATCTTAGAATAAAACTGCATTAATTTAATATATTTGTTTATGAAAGGTAAAAGAAAATAAGAGAGGAGGGGCTGCACATGGTCGAAGCAACTGGCGAGGTAGATGACCCTGGCAGCAGAGTTTTGGACAGAGATGAGGGGAGAAAGGTGAGACTGGGGAAGGCCAGTGAGAAGGAGGTTACAGTAATCGAGGCGAGAGATGACCAGAGCATGAACAAGAGTTTTGGCAGACGAGACAGAGAGAAAAGGGCGAATCTTAGCAATGTTATGGAGGGAGAAGCGACAGGATTTAGCAACAGAGTCAATGTAGGGTTTAAAAGAAAGGGCTGAGTCAAAGATGAAGCCTAGGCTACGGGCTTGGGGGACAGGCAGGATGGTGACTCCATCAATAGTTATTGACAGTGAGGAAGGAGAGGAAGGATGAGGGGGGAAGATAAGGAGTTCAGTTTTAGCCATGTTGAGTTTGAGTTGACGTTGAGACATCCAGGTAGAGATGTCAGAGAGACAGTTGATGAGACGAGCTTGAACAGAGGGAGAGAGAGAGGGAGTAGAGAGATAGAGTTGAGTGTCATCAGCATAGAGGTGGTATTGGAAGCCATGGGAGGCAATGAGTTTGCCTAAGGATGAGGTATAGATCGAGAAGAGGAGAGGGCCAAGAACAGAGCCTTGAGGAACACCAACTGAGAGGGGGAAGGAGGAGGAGGTGGAGTTGGAGAGAGACACATTAAAGGAGCGGTCAGAGAGGTAGGAGGAGAACCAGTTATGGACAGAGCCACAAAAGCCAAGGGAGTGAAGGGAATCCAGCAAGAGTGAGTGGTCAACAGTATCGAAGGCAGCAGAGAGATCAAGGAGGACAAGAATGGAATAGAGACGTTTAGATTTAGCCACCAGAAGATCGTTGGTGATCTTAGCGAGAGCAGTTTCAGTAGAATGAAGGGGGCGGAAGCCAGATTGGAGGGGGTCAAGGGAGGAGTTGGAGGATAGGAAGTCAAGGCAGCGGGAGTAGACAACACGTTCAAGCAGCTTGGAAGCAAAAGGAAGGAGTGAGACAGGACGATAGCTAGAAGGGTCAGAGGGGTCAAGAGTGGACTTTTTGAGAATAGGAGAGACTGTGGCATGTTTGAAGGCAGAAGGGAAAGAGCCAGTAGAGAGGGAGAGGTTGATGATGTGCAGGAAGGAAGGGGCGACAGTGGGAGTAATGGAGGTGAGGAGGCGGGAAGGAATGGGATCAAGGGGGCAAGTGGAAGGGTTGGAGGAGGAGAGCAGAGAGGAGATTTCCTTAAGGGAGGCAGGGGAGAAGGAGGACATGAGAGAAGGAGGGGGAGGAGGGAGAGGGGTGGGAGTGGGAAGAGAGGAGTGGGAAGCGATGTCGAGGCGGATCTTGTCTATCTTGGAGGTGAAGAAGGAGGCAAGATCCTGAGCAGAAAGGGAAGAAGGAGGGGGAGGACAGGGAGGCTTGAGGAGGGAGTCAAAGGTAGAGAACAGGCGGCGAGGGTCCCGAGAACAGGACTCAATGCGGGAGGCATAGTAGTGTTGTCTAGCAAGGGAGATAGCAGAAGTAAGGGTGGAGAGACAGAATTTGAAGTGAAGGAAGTCAGCGTGAGAATGGGATTTGCGCCAGAGTCGTTCAGCAGCACGAGTGCAAGAACGGAGGTGGCGGATACTAGGGGTGAGCCAAGGACGGGGGTTGTGGGAGAAGGCAGGGCGGGAAGAGAGAGGGGCATGGGAGTCAAGTGTGGAGGAGAGAGAGGCGTTGAGAGCAGAGACAGCGGAGTCAGGGGAGGAGGAAGAGAAGACTGTAGGAAGAAGGGGAGAGAGAGAGGAGGCAAAGTCCAGGGGATCAATAGCTTGAAGGTCACGGAAGGGGCGTAGAGAAGGGGAAGAGGAGGGGGGACAGTGGGAAATGTTGAAAGAGGCAAGGAAGTGGTCTGATATAGGATGAGGATCGAAGGAGAGATCAGCGACAGAGCAGTTTCTAGAGAGGACAAGATCAAGAGAATGGCCATTAGTATGGGTGGGGGAGTTGGTCCAAAGGTGGAGGTTGAAGGAGGAGGCTAGGGAGAGGAAGCGAGAGACTGAGGGCTGAGATGGGTCATCAACATGAATGTTGAAGTCACCAAGGATGAGAGTGGGGATATCAACAGAGAGGAAGAAAGTGAGCCAGGACTCAAAGTCAGAAAGAAAGGAAGAGAGAGGACCAGGGGGACGGTAGATGACAGCAACACGTAGATGGAGGGGGGAGTAGAGGCGCACGGAGTGAGCCTCAAAGGTATGGAAGGAGAGAGAGGGGGGAGGAGAAATTGGTTGGAACTGACAGGATTTAGCAAGAAGGAGGCCCACCCCACCACCCCGTCCTTCAGGGCGGGGTTGGTGAGAGAAGGAGAGACCCCCACAGGAGAGGGTAGCAGGCGTGACAGAGTCCGAGGGAGTGATCCAAGTTTCAGTAAGGGCAAGGAGCTGGAGGGAGCGAGAGAGGAAAAGATCATGGATATAGGGAGCTTTACTGATAGATGAGCGACAGTTCCAGAGGGAGCAGAAAAATGGTAGTTGATGAGGGGGGAGGCAAGGAATAGGGATAAGATTGGGAGAAGGGGAGCGTCGAGGAAGGCTAGAGACAGGAGTGGAAGTGGAGCAATGAGAGAAGGTAGCCAAGGGAGAAAAGGATGTATGGGAGTGGTTAGAGAGTGATGATTGGTTGGGGGGAGGAAGAAGCTGGGAGGAGAAAAGTAGAGGGAGAAAAAGATGGACAGGAAGAGAAGGAGAGGAGGGATAGAAAAGGCGAGAAAATAGGGCAGACATGTTAGTAAGATAGGAGGGGGAAATAAAGTAGAAAAGAAATGGAGAAAAGTACCTGTAAGGCGCGCGCCATTAGGGTGATGGGTGGAGGTGTGTGTTTTGCAGGAGAGCGCACGTCCGTCCGTCCGTCCATCCATCCATCCACCCACCATCACTTCCAGATGAGACGCACCCACCACTGTTCACTGGGTGGGCATGTGTGGGCATGAGTGGGTGTGTCTCATTTAAAAGGGCCTTTGATAGCTGGTAGTTGAATGTCTCTGTAGTTGGCTGGGGATGCCGGTCTGGCGGTACCAGTTTTTAACTTGGCCTCCACAACGAGGAGGGCATTCTCGGCTGCTGCGTTACAGTTGTGGAACTTCCTCCCCGGGAGGTTCGTTTATGTCCGGGTTTGAGCACCTTTAGGAGGCAGTGTAAAACTACCTTATTTGCAAGGGCGTTTGGCAATGGGGGCTAGGGTAGCTCTGGGTGTAAAGGGTGATTCAGGGGTGGGAAAGGGTTGAGGGATGGTTTGGGGTTGTTTTATGTTTTTGTATTTTTATGGAAGGGCGAGGTAAGAAATTTTAAACAAACAAACAAATAGATGCCATTTGTGCCGTTAGAAATCCTAAATGCCATTTGTAGCTTGTTCATGTGACAGTTTATTTATTTTTATTTATTTATTTAATGATTTATACCCCACCCCATCTAGCCTCACGGCAGCTCGGTGCAGCATACAGAAGTTAAAACAAATAAAAATATATAAAGATGTACAAAAAGGGGGGTGGGGTTTACAAAAACATTAAATACAATAAAAAGAGGTAAGATCCACTGGCTAAAAAATCCCCCCCATCCCTTTACCCCCCTGCCCCAAAGGCCTGGATGAACAGTCAGGTCTTACAGGCCCGACGTAAGGCCAACAAGTTGGGAACCAGGCGAGCCTCCTCTGGGAGGGAGTTCCACAGCCGTGATGCGACCACCGAGAATGCCCGCTCCATCGTGGTCCCCAGTTTACCTCCAAGAAGGCGCCCCCGGCGGATTGCAGAGATCGCTCCAGGGCCCGGGGAGTGAGGCGGTCTCATCCTCGTGAATGTTACACTCCTTGTCTCTCCCTCTGTTCCCCTTCCTTTGTCTTCCCCCCC
>QEPC01015561.1:1650488-1672613 GCA_003113815.1 Sphenodon punctatus
AGATTGTAAGCCCTAGGACCATGTTTATTCAATTACTTTGTAAAGTGCCAGGTACATTGCTTGTGCTATATAAATGCTTGCTAATAATAAGGAGGGGCCTAAGCCATGTAGGACCTTAAAGGTCAACACCAGCACCTTGAATTGGGCCCGGAACGCTATAGGCAGCCAGTGCAGAGCCCAGAGCACTGGTGTAATGTGCTCCCTATGGCGTGTCCCCGTCAGGAGGCGGGCCGCAGCATTTTGCACCAGCTGCAGCTTCCAAACTGTCACCAAGGGCAGCCCCACGTAGAGCGCGTTGCAGTAATCCAACCTAGAGATGATGAACGCGTGGATGAGGGTGGCCAGGTCAGAGTTTGAGACATATGGCTGGATCCTCCGCACAAGGTGTAATTGGCGAAAGGTTCCCTTTACCACTGCCTCTACCTGACAATCCAGGTGGAGGCCAGAGTCCAGCAGGACCCTCAAACTCCGCACCTGCAGGGCCAACAGGAGGCGGATCCCCTCCACAAGTGGGGCCATCGCCCCAGCTGCCCTATCCACCAACATCACCTCCGTCTTATCAGGGTTCAGCCTCAGTCTGCTCAGCGTCATCTAGTCGCTCACTGCTATCAGGCACTGGGAAAGCATCAAGATTGCAGGACCTGGGTCTGCTGAAAAAGAAAGGTATAACTGGGTGTCATCAGCATACTGGTGACAACCCACACTAAACCGTCTCACAACCTCACCCAGGGGTTGCATGTAAATATTAAACAACAATGGAGACAGAGTCTGTGGTACGCCACAAGCAAGATTCTGGGGGCTAGATGTTTCTTCCCCCAGCACCACCCGCTGGCTTCTCCCCAAGAGGAATGAGCGGACCCATCCTAGGCCAGTCCCGCTGCCCACCCCCCAGGGCCCGCAGCCGCCTCAACAGCAACCCATGGTCAACTGTATCAAATACTGCCGAGAGATCCAACAGGATGACTAACATCGAACATCCTAAATCCATCTCTCGGCGGAGGTCGTCCACCAAGGCCACCAATGCAGTCTCGGTACCATATCCTGGTCGAAATCCTGATTGAAAAGAATCCAGGAAACCAATGCCATCCAGATGGCACTGGAGTTTCTGGGCCACCACCCACTCAATAACCTTCCCTAAAAAGGGGAGGTTAGAGACAGGCCGATAGCTAGCAAGTGCGGCAACATCCAAAGATGGTTTCTTAAGCAGGGGCCGCACCACCGCCTCCTTGAGGCAGCCCGGCACCCTGCCCTCCCGAAGGGAGGCACTGATCACATCTGCCAGCACTAGCCCCAATGTCTCCCTGGCGGCTTTCACCAACCAGAACAGGCAAGGATCCAATTCACAAAAGGTGGCCCTAACAGACCCCAGCGTCCCCTCAGTTATCAGCCGGTGTCGCTTCCTGAAACCGATCCCACAAAGATGGACCAGACGGGATGTCCATAACCTCAGTTCTCCCTCTACTGTGTCAATCCTGACCCCGGAATCATGCTGGATCTGAGCGATCTTATCTGCAAATAGTTCACAAATTCTTCACAGCGGGCTTGGGAAACCTCCTCCTCCAGGCGGATGGAGGCTGGACTGACCAGCCCCCTCACTACCCGGAAGAGCTCCGCTGGACACAACTTCACAGCAGCTATGAGGGTGGCAAAGAATTCCTTCTTTGCCATCCTCATGGCCACAGCACAGAATAGCAAATGGGCCCGATGCCATAGCCCATCAGATTCAGCACAAGAGCGGCGCCCTAGATGCCGCCCCTCCTGCTTCATACACCTCAGCCCCTCAGTAAACCAAGGGGTCCTACCGTGGCGAAGCGGTGGCAGAAGATGCCTGGGAGCCACCTGATCGATGGTCTCCTCCAGCAAGGCATTCCAAGCTAGGACAAGATCATCAGCTGAGCTGCCATCAAGGTCTAATGACACTTCCCCCAGGACTTCTTGGAACTGCTGTGGTTCCATCAGCCTCCGGGAGCAGACCAACCTAATGGGTCCCCCACCCCCCTTTCTGGGGACTGTTGTGCACTAGGAGTCTGGCCCGCAGGAGGTAATGATCCGTCCATGACAAGGGCATAGAACTCACTTCCCCCACCACTGGATCACCCGCCTCAAGGCCGGAGCAGAACACCAAGTCGAGCATATGCCCCCCCTTGTGCTAAGGGCCCCTAACCATCTGAGACAGGCCCATGGTGGCCATGAACTCATGCTTTGCACCCACAAGGCCAGTGTCGGCATGAATGTTGAGATCCCCCCCCCGCCCCCAATCCCTCAAGCCAGGGCTGGTGTTGCACGGAGTACCCTGCCGGAACAAGGTCTGCCAAAATCGGCCCTGTCTCGCCATCCAGCCAGGTCTCCGTGAAACATGTGAGATCCGTGGCCTGATCCAGGATTAACTTCCGGATCACTGATGACTTATTGACCACAGATCTCGCGTTTAACAACAGAACTCCCGACCTAAGGGGCCGCAGACCTTGATCCATCCCCCCAACCGAGGGGGAGCTGACCCTAGGGACAGGCACCAAACACCTCAGCCCCCAGGTCTGTCTTACCGACCACCCCCCATACCATATCTCCCCTGCCCCACAATGACCCCTATGGGTTCTTCCCTTCCTCCCCATCAACTCTAGCCTAGTCCCAGCCACAGGCTGCCCAATCCAGAACCTAGGGGAGACCCTCCCCCCTCCCTCCCCAGCCCCTACTAAACTACCTCAACAGTCCCTACCACACGCTGCCACCATGTGGTCCCATCCAGGACAATGCCCCCCCCTCACACCAGGGGACCAGGTCCTGGCACCACCCCTCTCCCTAACTCAAGTCCCATTTACCCCAGGGGTTGAAAACCCAGCCATTTCCCAACCCCCCAGCAGTCCCCTACCTCCGCCAAACCAAAGTCCCAAACTCCCCCCCCCTTTAATTAATCGGCCTGCATGTAAGACAAATCACAATCCAGCAAGCAATTCACAGCAGCAGCTCCAAGCTGTGGGTGCCTCCACCGCCTTTGCCTGCAAATGGCACCACCAGTGGCTGTTTGCCCTTTGGTGGTGCCCTCAGGGCGACACCCTCTGATATAGTGGTGGTGTTACCTGGGGGGAGGGGACAACTGGACAACATTGCTATCTACTGTGTGTGCAGTGTTCCGCAGAGATTAATTAACCCCTTTTTGTTGACTGCATTGCTGGGAAAGCCTGGCTGCCATCAACCTAGCACCCCAGCCAGGGCATACAGATGGCAGAAACCTCCTGCCATTGCCACCCGGCCAGGCAACTGGATTCCCCAGAGGAAAAGCTGGCAGACTCAAGGGGTATTCTATTCTGCTTGCCACTAGCATTTAAATTCCCCACCAGAGGGGAGAAGACTAACACTTTCATCACAGCTGCAGGTTCTGGCAGCAGAGCAGCAGGGGTTTTGTGGGCTCAGGTGGCTAGAGCCCTCATCAGGTGTGGATGGGGGTAAAGAGTGTAAGGCTGCTTGTATGTAAGTAGGCTCCACAGTCTAGTTTACCATGGAGCTCTCAGAACCTTTAATCCCAGGAATGTAAGATGATGCGCCGATACTTCTAGGGGAAAAACCTCACCAGAAATATCTTTAATCTAAGTTAAAGCACTCTGGGCTGAACTGGAGCTCAGTGTGGGTGATTTGCCTTCACTGAGGGCAACAGTGGGGTTGCTCCAGGGCAGCAGTGGGGCAGAGCTTCCTCAGACTGCCACCAAACCCACTGAGGTGTGTGAATGCTTCATGTTACTCTGAAGTTCCCTTGTGTTAAAGGGCCTGCTGGGAGCTTCTGATTGTGTGGCCATACCGTAAGGGTATGGAGGGTGGAAGACAACAATATTGTGCCTCCCTTTAAAATAGCAGACTAAAATTAATGTAACTGTTTAGGTTTGATTGTGACAGTTATTTATGTCTCTGTCCCCTTCCATATTATTTAGGGGCGGTGTGTGTGTGTTTAAATATATTTATTTATTTAATAATTTATATCTTGCTCCCTCCAGCCTTACAGCAGCTCAGGGCAGCTCACAACACATTTAAAAATAAGTTAATACACAATATACAAAAGGGTTACTAAAACATTAAAAACAAACAGTAAAAGAGGTAAAAGACCACTGGCAAACATCCACCACCACCTTTACTCCTCCCAACTCCCAAAGGCCGGGACAAACAGCCAGATCTTACAGGCCCGATGAAAGGCCAACAGGCTGAGAGCCAGGCGAGCTTCCTCTGGGAGGGAGTTCCACAGCCACGGTGTGACCACTGAGAATGCCCTCTTCATCCTGCCCACCCCCAGTTCACCCAGGGGACCTCCAAGAAGGAGCCCCCGGCAGATCGCAGAGGTTGCTCCAGGGCCCAGGCAGTGAGGTGGTCTCTCATGTAGGAGGGGCCCAGACTGTGTAGAGCTTTAAAGGTCAAAACCAGCACCTTGAATCGGGCCTAGAATGCTATAGGCAGCCAGTGCAGAGCCTGGAGCCCTGGTGTAATGTGTTCCCTATGGCCCATCCTTGTCAGGAGACAGACTGCCGCACTCTGCACCAGCTGCAGCTTCCGAGTCGTCACCAAGGGCAGCAATATATGAAGGAAAAGTCAGTGGATCAGTGAAATTCAGGAAAAAAGGCTCTTACCATGTGACTTTACTGAATTCTACAGCTCTCAAGAGGCCTATGGCTTAGCCACATTCCATTGCGCGAGGAGTTAAGAACATAACTCCTACTAACTTAAACACATAAGCCTACTCTGGAATGATTATTGAAGAAACCTTAATATATTTCAGTGAACATCTTTGTTGATTCATCATGAACCCATTCAATCTCAGCTTCTGAGGAGCCATCCAATTATAACAATGGTCAATGGAGCGTTCTTTATCAAACTGCCTTGGATTTTTCATGCTGAAGCTTTATGGATTGCAGGTGTGTGACTGCTGTGTATTTAATTTAATTAATTTATTAATTTAATTTTAAAATAATGTTATTTGAAACATCTCAGAGTAGAAAAATTGTGAATATTTGTGTAGTGTAAATCCCAGGAGACAATTATGCTATCTTACATTTTCTGGTGTTAATGAGGCTTTATTGTTCATTCTTCTTGTTATGTTGAAATATTTTTGTTGCTCGTTTGGGTTACTGAAACCTTTCTGTGAACATTTAATGAACACAACTTCATTAATGCAGGGTTAGATGGTGCAAGACTTACTCACTGGGAACCAGCACTATTAATGTGAGCAAGGATTCTTCACTGTAAATAGAAAGAGTAGAACAATTCAACTCTCTGTGGGTACTTTCATACGTGATAGTTCATTGAGCCACCATGCATTGTTCCTGCCCATTGTAAGTCTCCTCACCCTGGGCAGGATTGGGCCCCGGTGCCAAATAAAAGTGACGGCGGCCAGAGCTGGGTAGAGGGCAGAGAGAGGCTGGGGGCTGTGTGGACGTGTGTCTGCATGGCCCCGCCCCCTACGTTGCTCAGCATGACCCCACCTCCTCCATGATGGGCAGGTGCAGCAGCCTATGAGGCCACCCCGCGTGCCTGGAACTGCTGCGGCCACTGGCTGGGGTTAGGTAGAGCGGGCCATCAGATGTGATGGTCTGCTCTAACACAGTCCAGGGTAGGCTTCCCCGGGCTGTGGCAGGGCTAAAACCTGTGATGTGTGCTGGCAGAGAGCCCAGCACAAGAGCCCAGCACACATCCCAGGTTAGCCATGCCATTGTACTTGTACTCTGCTCCTGCCCATGGTGAACATCTGGCGGGTTGAAGCAGATGCGACACCGCCACCAGTGGCCACGCCAGGGTAAGCGTGGCCACGGGCAGTGGTGTCACATTTGAAAATACCCTCAGTCTTTGTCAACTGTTTGCCAGTCCCAAGAACCTGCACTGACTCCACTTCTAGGTTTAGTATAGAGGAACTATTGAATGAGGTGGGGCATAGGCCCACATAGGCCTTCTTCATACATCAAAATTCTTACTCAAGCTAACGAAACTACTTGCATAATCATTTCAGGATTTGGCCCATTTTTTGTTCCAATATATTAAAAAATAAATTAATTATAAGCATTCCCCTCCCGTTGTGTCTGTCATGCTATCTATTGCAGATATTGTCACAGATGTATTCTTGTACAGTACTGAATTTCCTCTGACATTGACTTGGGATGTCCTACATCCCACGCTCACAGTCTCTTAGAAACTGAATTGCTGTAAGGAGAAAGGCAATGTTTAAGACCAAATAGAGTATGAGGGCCTGATTCTGCAGAGTTGCCAGTCCCCAAAATTACAAAATCATGAATCAACTATCCCAACATCAGACTGTCTTTAAAATTGAGATTTAAAATACACCTGAACTAAAATGGGAACATTTGGGTTCTTTCGATTTGTCATCTGGTCTCTGGGCCTTAAGGAAGTTCTAGAGTGGTGTTTTCAAGCTTATCTCCACAATCAGTTGGGTAAAACCATTTAATTAAAATAAATAAATAAATAAATAAATAATAATAAATTAATGAATATCAGAAGGTGATATTTTCATGATTTCATTTACTTTCATCTCTTAAATACATGAGACATGATAAAACCTAGGAGTTGGAAACCTGATTATGTAGCGGCTGGGCAACCTAAATTCCTATTGAATTCACAGCTCAGCACTTCATAAGATCAAATCTTCAGCAAGCTACACTGATCTCTGCTGATTACCATTGTGCTGTCCAAGTTTTTCACTTCCAGAGGCATCTGCAGACATCCTGGCTTGCTATCTCACAACAACAGACCCTAAGCACTCCAGTGTAAAAGAAAGCAGCACAGCAGTCTACTCATTTCCTTTACTTTTCTCACTGGTGATATTTTAAAATAAGCAACCAGTCCATAACAGCTCATGAGTAAGTCATGAGTAATGGGGCGAGTACATGTAATAGATTGTAATTTGGTGTATCACTGAAACAACAAATACAACTTATTGTTCTCATGACTCAATCAAGAATGGAGAAAATCCCATAATTATTAGTCATGGTTTGTGGATGGCATGAAGTCTGTTAGAGTCTACATTTCTATTTATCTGCCTTCAAGTCATGAGACTTTGTATTTTTGCATAAGGCAGGGCAAAGTTTTGTAAAGACGAAAAACAAATCTACTCTGTCATCTACTGCATGGCATTCTCTTTTCAAGTAACTTTTCTTAAAATCGCACCTTTCCTTTTAATATGCATCCAGTAAAATGATATATTGACATAATTGTAGCTTTTTATGTTTTATTTGACATGACAATACAGAAATGCATACAAACTTCCAAGTAAAATGGGGTCTGCATTTTCTAATCAGTTTCATTCTGCTGTTGATTGGAGTCATAGGGTGTTTTCAGACATGATGCTAACCCCAGTTTAAACATTTCTTATGCATGTTGCAGAGCTGCATAGGGCACCAATACAGCCCTGCAACATGTATAAGAAATGTTTAAGTGTGGTTAAACTGTGGTTAGCGTCATGTCTGAAAACACCCATAGAATGATTACTATATTTAAAAATAAAATGAAAAATTGGGGGGGGGGAGGGGGGAAAATCCTGTTTAACATGTAATTTGCCATCACTGATACAAAATCAGTATCATTTTAGGTGCCTCCATTTTATGTGACTATTTGGCAAACATTTCTATTGTTAAAGGAGGATTCTTTAAGGATCTGTTGCCAGACGGCATTAATATTTAAGCAAGCTATAGCGTAGAAGCTTACTGTGCTAGCGATGTGCGGTGGTGATTTCTTCTCCAGGACACACAGTGGTTTGGTTGCTGTACTGTTCAGACTGTGCTGAGTATAGTAAGTGGAAATAACAAAGGAGACACTTACCTTAAGTTGACTTAGTCTCCCGTTGCCAGTCCAGCACTCCTTTCCCCACACTAACTAACTTAAGGGTGTTGAGATGCTGAGGGTTTTCTTCACTCTTCTGCAATACTCACATTGCCTTCCTTACCAAAACTGGTTTTAAAAAATTCTGGAAACAAACAAAAAATTGTGCTCAGTTTACTGTTCGCAACAACAGTGAGGTTGGTGAGTTTTTAAACTCACCGAGGTCTAGATTGTTTGGCTAAATGGCAGCCACACACTTCCTCCTATTCTTTCCTGATTTAGTTTTCCTGCCTCCACTGAAGCTTTTTCCTTTTCTTGTACTATAAATAAGGCTACCTCAACACAGTCTAGAGCAATAAAGCAGGCAGGAAATGCAATTAAACTAGGAGAGATCTTGCTTTTTGTTGTTATTCGGTGACTTCTTATAAATTACAGTACTCTCTTCTCAGCTCATACAGTAATGTAGGCAGAACATTATCATCAGTGCTACTGTACTGATTAAGGTCATCTGGAATTGTCATACAACATAGTGATCAAACAGCACAGCACCAGATCTCTTGATCTTGTACAGTTTATCTGACTGCTAGCATTACATTTGAATATTTGTATTTGTTTATGTTATCCGTCTCAAAATCCTCAGGCATCTCGGGGAGACTAACAACATTTAAAAAACACTGAAAACATATTAAAATACACAGTAATAAAACAACAATTAAAACAACCTTAAAAGCCTATACCCACCCCCACCCTAACCCAACCCATCTCCCTTGATAAAGGCCCGACTGAACAGCCAGGTCTTACACTGTCTATGGAAAGAGGGGAGGTCAGTAATCAAGCGGACCTCCAACAGGAGAGAGTGCCACAGCCGGGGTGCAGCCACAGAGAACACCCTCCTCAGGGCAGACACCCGGGAAACCCGGGGGACCCTGAGGAGGGGACCCCCGGCTGATCACAGGGGCCGATCCAAGACCCAGAGGTTGAGGCGGTCCTGCAGGTAGGTGGAGCCCAAGCCGCTTAGGACTTTAAAGGTCAATACCAACACCTTGAATTGGGCCTGGAAAACTATCGGCAGCCAGTGCAGAGAGCGAAGCACTGGTGTAAAGTGCTCGTGTCAGCCCGTCACAGTCGGGACATGGGCCGCCGCATTCTGCACTAGCTGCAGCTTCTGAAGCAGCCCCAAGGGTAGCCCCATGTAGAGTGCGTTACAGTAGTCCAGTCTCGAGGTAATAAAAGCATGGACGACTGTGGCCAGATCCAAGTCTGAGACATACAGCCCAAGCCGATGCACCGGATGTAACTGGCAAAATGCCCCCTTTGTCACAGCCGCCTCTGGACATCCAGGCAGAGCTGTGGATCCAGGGGCACCCCCAGACTCCGGACTTGAGAAACCAAGGGAGGACGGATCCCATCAATGATGGGGGCCATCACTCCCTCGGCTTTCCCCACAACCATCACCTCCATCTTGTCAGGATTTCATTTCAGGCGCCTCGCCCTCATCCAATCCCCCACAGCTGACAAACACCGGGTAAGCACCAAGACTGTCAGGTCTGAGTCAGATGAAAATGAGAGACGTAACTGGGTGTCATCAGCATATTGATGACACCTCACCTCAAACTCCCTGACAACCTCCCCCAAAGGCTGCATGCACACATTGAACAGGAGAGGGGATAAAATGGAACCCTGCGGAACCCCACACGTGAGGGGAAGATGAGAACTCCCCCAGCCCCACACACTGGGTTCTCCCAGTCAGGAAAGAGCGGAACCATTCAAGAACAGTTCCACTAATCGGTGTGGACATCATCTTGAGCTCTAAGAAATGAGGATCTGATCCACATTCATTGAATTCACTGATAAATTAAATACACCCATGGTTTTCAGTGGAATTTTGATCTGGCTTTACGTCCATTTTTAGGAAACTTGGTTAGTAGTTTCCAGATTGTAAGCAGTTAAAGATACATGTCACATCCAAACTGTCAAAACTGGTTGTCTGTTTTTGGCTCAGTCTGAAAAGCTAAAGCAGTTTAAGATGGTCAATAATATTAAGAAGCTGAATATTATTGAGTTATCACAAAGTAACATAATTATAAACGTTAAAAGTAGACTTTAAAATCCATGTATCCATTTTCAAAGTTCAAAAGAACCTGTACTTAATTTCAGAAAGGGGACCAAAATCAATGAAATTCAAAAAATTAATTTTCTTAAATGGCCCAATTTAACTTAATTATAACTCATAAGTTAACACATTTATTTGAAAATCCTCACAAAACTTCTGATGATATGTAACAAGTTAGAATTTCCCATCTTAACCACATTGCTGTTCAATAAAACATATTAGAATATAAAGTTAAGTATTCTTACTACCTGATGTATAACATCAAGCACTTACTTAAATGCTTTTCTTATTTTGGGGCTTGATATTGCAAGGTGCCGATTACTAGTTCAATGTCATAAAGTTCTTAAATACATTCTTAAATACAAGTCCCTCAACAGAGGGCTTGTTTTTTTAGTTTTGTAATTTTATTTATTTTTCCTCCCAAAATTCCATCCTCCCAAAATTGAATTGTTTGAGTAATCCTATTTAATTTATTTATTTATAATATTTCTATACCACCCCCTCCTGCGCAATGGCAGCCTGGGGCAGTGTACAACATATATAAAACATCAAATATAAAATATATAATAAAATATTACAATTAAAATCCACAATAAAAGGGGTCTGGTGAAAAACCCATGATTAAAACAAAAACCAACAACCCCCCCACCCATTACCCGTCTCCCTCACCAAACGCCTGCCAAAACAGCCAGGTCTTGCATGTCTGGGGAAGGAAGGGAGATCTGGAGAGAGGCGAATTTCCACTGGGAGGAAATTCCATAGCTGTGGTGCAGCCACCGAGAATGCCTGCTCAAACATGGCCACCCGGGAAACCCAGGGGACCTCCAAGCGGGTGCCCCTGGCCAACTGCAGAAGCCGATCCAGGACATGAGGGGTGAGGCGTCCTGCAGGTAAGTAGGGTTCAAGCTGCATAGAGCTTTAAAGGTAATAACCAACACCTTGAATTGGACCTGTAAGACTATAGGCAGCCAGTGCAGAGATCGGAGCACAAGTGTGACGTGCTCCCAGCGACCCATCCCCAGAAGGAGGCGAGCCGCCGCATTCTGCACCAGCTGCAGTATCCGAGTTGTCACCAGGGGTAGCCCCATGTAGAGCGCGTTGCAGTAATCTAATCTTGAGGTGATAAATGCATGGATGATGGTGGCCAGATCAGAGCCCAAGATGTATGGTCAGAGACATTGGACCAGATGTAATTTACCAAATGCACTCCTTACCACAACTGTCACCTGATCATCTAGGTGGAGCTACGAGTCGAGGAGGACTCCAAGGCTCCAAACCTGGGGAACCAAGGAGGGACGCACCCCATCAGTGATGGGGGCCTCCACTTCCTCGCAATTACCACCAGCATCACCTCCATCAGTTTCAGATGGCTCATCCTCATCCAATCCCCCATCACAGTCAGGCACTGGGTAAGCGCCGAGACCTCCGGGCCTGGGTCATATGAAAACAAGAGATATAGCTGGGTGTCATCAGCATATTGATGACACCAAATTCAGTGGCGCAGCATCCATTGAGCAACTCTGGCTTTATGCTGAGGGCTGCCAGGCACCAGGGGCTGCTGTGCTCAGTTACGTGGGTTTTTTTCCCCCCCCATTGCGGTGGGCTGGACTTTTTTTCCTCTTTGCGGAGAGCCTCCCACTCCCGCCACTCTCTGCTTTCGCCAGGCGGGCGGGCGGCTGCCTTAGGAAGTCTTGCTTTGCTGCAGTCCCCCCCCCCCCCCGCAGTGCTGCGGCTTGAGTTTCCACCTCAGCGATTGCCTAGTATCAGCTGCTTTCAACTCCAGCTGGAAGCAGCTGATACTAGGCAGCTGCTGGCAGCATGCAAATTCAAGCCGCAGCACCACGGGGGGGACACACACTGCAGGGCTTCCTAAGGTGGCTGCCTGTAGAGAGTAGAGGGCAGCGGGAATGGGAAGCCTGTCGTAAGCAGCGCCACAACCCCAGCCACCGCTTCAGTCACCACCGCTGCCCCTGCCGCTGGTCCATGCCACAGGTAAGTGAGGAGGGAAGCAGGAGGGCTTGCTGGGCGGGGCCCGCTGCTGTTCTGCACAGTTGGGGGGGGCGGGGGTTGGAGTGAGCAGGGAGGCAGCATGAACTAATTATGGGGCCGGGGGGCACAATGGTTATAGGGTGGGGGCAGCATGAATTGATTATGGTGGCATAAATGAACTGGTTATGGGTGGGGGAAGCATGAACTGATGGGGGCACAAATGAACTGGTTATATATCTAGAAGAATGCCTCTTTGCATGACATCATGTGCTTAATAGGCTGCATTTTGGGGTGTCGTGTGATTGATTGTGGCTTGACCATTTGGAATTTAGTGCTCTGCAAGCATGCTTTATTACTTGCTTTCTACTTGTGGAATGCTGCTTGTGGTTGGAATTGTGGGAAATACCCAGTCCCCTTGTAAACCATCATTGAGGGTGCAGTGAGCACAGACAACCTCCATTTTGAGGAAGGGCAAAAGAGCCTTTAAAGTTAAATCACATGCATGCGAGCTGGGCATCGCCCCCAGGCTGGCCAAGCTGGACAGTGCCACTAGACCTGCAGGCAGCTTTGCCGCCAGCGGGAGACAAAGGGGACACGAGGGGGGGGCATCTTGACTTCTTGGCCAGGGGCCCATTCCACCCTGTGCCCATGACCAAATTTTATAAGAATTTTAAAATTTTATAATACTCATAATACTCATAAGCACGAGAGTAAGTCCTCTGCAGGATTACTCATAATACTCATAAGCACGAGATTAAGTCCTCTGCAGGATTAGACCAAAGTGCAGGGCACCCTGCAAGTTAAGTCTTAGTTAAGGTGTAACTGGGGAAGAAAATCCTGACTCTAACCTTAATTGCATAAATGAGGTGATGTCACAGCTAGCAAGAGTGCAGCTTGCCTTTTGATTCCAGGCTGAGCGTCTAGGATTGACAATTAGAAAAACATTTTCTGGTCAGTTTTTACAGTATCACTTTTCAGAGTACAACCACACCTTCAGTGCATGGAGCACTTATTGATATTTCACTTATGACATTTATTCAAATGTAGGATAGATTGCAAAACCAACTGAGTTTTTATGTAGAGTTGCCAGATGTCCCTTACTTTGAAGGGGCATATTTTGTTTCAGAACACCCTTGCACCATAGGACATAATGGTGACATGGCTGTGGGACTGTGCAGGGGTGGGCGGGACTGTTCTTGAATGGTTCCACTCTTTCCTAACCAGAAGAACCCAGCAAATGGTGCTTGGGGATTATTTTTCATCATACTTAGACCTCTCGTGTGGAGTCCTGCAGGGTTCCGTTTTGTCCCCATTCCTGTTCAACGTGTACATGCAGCCGCTTGGCGAGGTGAGTAGGGGGTTCAGTGTGTGGTGTAATCAATGTGCTGATGACACCCAGCTGTACCTCTCTTTTTCAACAGACCCAGGCCCAGCAGTCTCGGTCCTTACTTGGTGTCTGATGGCTGTGGGGGACTGGATGAGGGCAAACCGACTGGGGCTGAATCCTGAAAAGACGGAGGTGAGGTTGGTGGGTAAGGTGATAGAGATAGTGGCCCCCATTATTGATGGGGGTCTGCCCTCCATTGGTCTCCCAGGTACGGAGTCTGGGGTTGCTCCTCGATGCGCAGCTCCACCTGGATGTCCAGGTGGAGGCTGTGGCAAGGAGTGCTTTCCGCCAGCTACATCTGGTGTGACGGCTTTGGCTGTGTTTCAGACTCTGACCTGGCCACCGTCATCCATGCTTTCATCACCTCTAGATTGGACTATTGTAACGTGCTCTACATGGGGCTATCCATGGTGATGGCTTGGAAATTGCAGCTGGTGCAGAATGTGGCGACCCGGCTCCTGGTGGGACTGGGCCGCCGGGAGTATATTACACTGGTGCTCCATTCTCTGCACTGGCTGATGGTAGCTTTCCTGGCCCGATTCAAGTTGTTGGTCTTGGGCTATAAAGCAGTAAATGGCCTAGGCCCTACCTATCTATGGGACTGCCTCATTCCCTGGGTGCTGGATTGGCCCCTGCGGTCATCTGAGGGTGCCTTGCTCAAGGTCCCCCGGGTCTTCTGTGGGGCCATGCAGGGGAGGGCATTCTCGGTGGTCACACCACGGCTGCGGAACTCCCTTCCGGTGGGGGGTCTGGTTGGCCCCGGCTCTCTCCTCCTTTCAAAGTTGTAAGACCTGGCTGTTCTGTCAGGTGTTTGGCGGAAGAGATGGGTGATGGGGTGGGGGGGATTGTGTTGGGGTTGGGTATTTTTCCTCCTTTTATGAATTGTTTTAATTGGTGTTTTTAGGACTGTAAGACACCCCAAGCTGCCTGTGGCAGGAGGGGTGGAGTAATAAATAAATAAATGGATGTCCCTGATTTGAGAACCCCACAGCTATAAAGCTTTCCATATATTTGGAATTTTGATCTCTCTGGCCTAAGACAGGAGTGGACTAGGGGGAAGTGCTGGGTGTCAGGATTGAATGAATTAGTGCACATAAGCAGTAATGCTTGCATGGTGTCCAGTAGTGCTGTTAGTCTCGCTTTCTTGAGCTCTAGAAAAACAAAACAATGACAATACATTCTGCATCAGTCAAAATATCTGCAAAGAACTGAATGAAAAGCTTTAGGCAGGATTTCTCCTTGGCATTCTCCAAAATCATCAGGAGGAATTCTTCATCAGTGGTGTGACACTCTGGCCCTCTTTAAATGTAATGTTGTTCGGGTGGTAAATGGCCCCAGCACATGTTTGAGCACTGCATGTAAGCAAGCATAATGATCTGAACATTGTTTTGTCCACGGGTTGAGCTCCCGGTAAACCTGGGATGTGAACACAATTGCATTGCTATGTTAACTGACATGATCCCCGCGAACACATTGGGAGTGTTACATTTAATGATATTGAGTTGTGTGTTTGCATCAACTTGAGGTTATTGGATCAACAGAATACTGTGTTTTCTGGAGGGGATACGAGTCTGCTTTGGCCATCTCGTTCCTGCTCATCTCTATCCTCATTAATTGAAGCACAAGCAAAAGAGAACAACATAAATAAGGTGCCAGTTGAAAGGGAGTTGTAGGCTTAGTTTTTCATTTGTTGGCTATGAAGGCTCTCCTGAAATTTAAGTCCCGCTGCACTGCTATTTGCATTTCCCTCTGCAACAACCTCTGCAAGGAACATTAGCACCTAGTCCATAAGACAAAGCATAGAAGAAACTGCTTTCACAGCTGCTTAGAAATCCCATCCATTGGAGGCTGCGCTTGTGTTCTGAGGAAGGGTAGGGAGTGTGACAGGAACACTTGTTGCCTCTGTAATTGGGTGTATGTCTAAACATGTGGCACATTTGAACATGGGGTGCAACTAGTGTCATGTCAATATCCCAACACAGTTTGAGACGTGCTTTAACATTATGTTTAAAGATGCCCCCACCTCCCTCCCTCCCTCACACACACACACGCACACTAATCTAGTCCAGTCCAATCTAATCCATCCTGTCTGTGTTCTGGTTGTTGTTTTTTTTAAAGCAGCAAAACAAAGAAGCTACTCAACTCCCTGTAAGTTGACTATTCCTCATGGGAGAATGTGTGGTAAAAATCCACATTTCAACATTGTAATGCCCCCTAGAAAGCAAGTGGTGTTTGGAGTAATAACAGATAATGCAGAGCCAGTCACCAGGAGGAAAGTGTGTGGTGAAGAGCTGCTATGGAGAGATAATTAGGAACATGAGATATACTTTTTTTTTTAAAATAGTACAATTCTTTTTACTATATAATATTTGTAAATCACGAAGATAATGTGATCTGGGTCTCTTTTGAAGAGAACTGGAAAGTTTCCTTTTACACCAAAGTCCCTCAACAGAGGGCTTGTTTTTTTAGTTTTGTAATTTTATTTATTTTTCCAATTTTTACCTCACCCTCCCAAAATGGCTCAGGGCGGCTTCCAAAACAAGTAAAACAGCATAACCCCAACCCCCCCACCAATCTCTCCCTCCCCCCCTACCCCAACCCATTCCCCTTAATTCACCCAAACCCTCCACCCAAACCCCACCCACAACCTCTCAACCAACCCCTAGTCCCACCTGCCAAATGCTTTTTTAAACAAAAAAGTCTTGCACTGTTTAGGCTCAGGCTCAAATGAACCTCTGGGAGAAGGGAGTTCCACAAAACTGGAGCAGTGACCAAGGGCGCTTTTAGACGAGACAAATTTGTGCATGGTTGGTAAAAAAATGTGCGTGTTTTCATGCTCGTTTAAACACCTAAACCGTTTTAAATGCGCATTTGCCATGATTGTGTAAAAGCCCAAACCATTTTGAATGTGTTTTTTAAATAATGCACATTTTTTAAAACTGGTTTTGAGCCCCTTTGATGATCTGGGGGTGCCAAAACTGGTTTTAAAAAATGTGCATTATTTGAAAAACACATTCAAAACGGTTTGGACTTTTACACAATCATGGCAAATGCGCATTTAAAACGGTTTAGGTGTTTAAACGAGCATGAAAACACGCATATTTTTTTTTACCAACCATGCGCAAATTTGTCTTGTCTAAAAGTGCCCCAAGAATGCCTTCCCACGCACCCCTGTCCTTCGGCCAAGAATATGGAGTGGAACAGATGGAGCATGCAAGAGGGATCACAATGGAACATGGTAGGACAGGTGGTCTCTCAGATATGTAGGGCCCAGACCATCTAAGGCTTCAAAGGTCAAAACCAGCACCTTGAATTATGCCCAGAAAGCTATAGGGAGCCAGTGTGCAAACTATGGAGCACCGGTATAATGTGCTCCCTGAGACTTATTCCTGAAATGAGCCGAGCTGTTGCATTCTGCACCAGCTGCAGCTTTCAAACAGTCATTAAGTGTGACATCAAGTAGAGCACATTGCAGTAATCTTGCCTCGAGGTGGTGATAGCATGGATGATAGTGGCCAAATCAGAGTCAAAAATAAAAGGCCTTAGCCTCCTCAATCGATGGAGTTGGTGAAAAAAGCTCCTGGCCACCGCTGCAACCTGATGATCCAGGTGCGGTGAGGGACCCAGAAGCACTTGGAGGTTGTGAACCTGATTGCTGGACGTGCTATGACCCGCAAGCTCAGTGTAAGTTCCTGCTGGGAGAATCAACAGCCCCCGTAATGTGTGCAAGTGGCCTCAGTCTTCTCAGGAGCCAGCTTCACTCGGGGATGTCACAATCAGCTCACCCTCATCTAGTCCCAAACTGCAGCCAGGCATTGGATAAGCACTGAGACTGCAAGGCCTGGGTCGGATGAAAAAGACAGGTAGAGCTGGGTGTCGTCAGCATATTTATGTTTATTTATTTAAATTTTTATCCCATTCTTCCTTAAAAAAAGATCAGGGCGGCTTACAGCATTTATAAAAACAGTTCATAAAAACAGTAAAATACAAAGACAGCCCCCCCAAACCCCAACCCTCCCACAAAACCTACACTATCTCCCCATTTCCAACATCCAACCCCCCTCACAACCCCACCCCAAATCCACTCCTACCCCCAACCAAAAACCCAGCCACACCCCACCTATGCCTGCCAAATAAAAAGGTTTTTCACCTCCTCCAGCAGATCGCTAGACTCAGGCTCAAACAAACCTCCTGGAGAAGGTAGGTCCACAACATAGAGACAGCCACTGAGAATGCACTTCTGTGCACCCCTGCCCCACAGCCCAAAGTAAAAGACTGGACACGCAGAAGAGCGCCCCCGGCTGGACGTAGAGGCCGCAAAGGGGCATGGTTGGATAGGCAATCTTTCAGATATATGGGACCCAGACCACCCCATATTGACGACACTTCACCCCAAGCTCTGAATGAGCTTTTACAGCAGCCTCAGATACACATTGAACAAGAAGGGAGACAGACTAGAACCCTGCATGACCCCACAGGGGATGTTGCAAGGGGACGATGAGCAATCACCCATCACCACCCACTGAGATCTCCCCAACAGGAAATAACAGAACCACTCAAGAGCAGCCGGTGCACCCCTGCCAGGTCCCACAGTCGTGTCAACAAAACCTCATGATCAACTATATCAAACGCATCTGAAAGATCTAGCAAAATCAACAGGGTAGACTTTCCTGTATCCATTTCCAGTCACAGGTCATTGATCAAGGCAACAAGTGTAGTCTCCGTGCCATACCCAGGACGAAAGCCCTGTAAAGGGCCCAGGAATCTGATAGTGTTGAGATGAGCCTGGAGCTGCTCAATAACCTTCCCTAAAAAAGGAAGGCTAGAGACAGGCCACTAGCTGGCTGGGGAGTCAGTGTGAAGTGGTCAAGGCTGTTGGTGTAGCTAGTTTTAAAAAGGGATTGGATAAGTTCCTGGAGGATTAGCCAAGTAGGTTTTGGGAACATAACCAACAGGGAATGGATTACCCATTGTGATCTGTCAGGTACTTCGCCCAAGAGAAAGAGTTTGGTCACTGTCGGAGGCAGGATGCTGGGCTTGATGGGCCATTGGCCTGACCCAGTATGGCACTACTTACATCCAAAGATGATTTCTTAAGCAAGGGCCAATCAACTGCAGTTTTAAGGATATTTGGCACCTTGCCCTCAAGCACAGTCTTGTGTTGAGGGTGCTACAGGTATATTGACTAAGGGGAGACACTGGGAGGCAAAATTCTCTCTGACAATCGTAAGAATTCGATTCACCCAAAATCCAGCCCTGACAGTTTTAAGAAAAAAAGCTGTATGATGTGGCTGATTATGCTTTTAACCAAGCACCCATGAGCAAAGTGCGCTGGGAGATTTCGCCGCCAGGAGATTAACCACCCGGGAGCTTTGACATTGTCATAAGATAGGCAAGTAACCTAAGTTACAGGGAAGACATTCTGAGCGAGGGAGGAAGATGCAATTACCTGCTTTGCCACAACTCATAGTCAGACCTACAGCAAATCACCATGGTCATCTCTTTGTATCTCAATTTACCATCTGAAAAATTTAGATCAGTATTTCCTTACCTCACAGGAGTTTTGTGAGGATAAATAGATTAAAGGTTATGAGGCATTCAGACATCTTATGGTATCTAGGCAGTCTAGGTTGTCATGTTGGTTCCAAATGTAAGAAATGGAGACAAAGTAGTTCAGGCGGTATCTTTTATTGGACTAACGCAGTCGGTGAGATTAAGCAAGCTTTCAGGCTACACAGGGACCTTCCTCAGGCATGATGTGGCTGATTATGCTTTTGGTTCCATGTGGCCTGAAAGCTTGTATAAGGCAGCGGCGGTTAGTAGACAGTTGAAGGACTGTTTGGGGGCAGGGAGTGAGGTTTTATTATAAATTGTTTTTAAATTGTTTTTAGGTTTAAGTGGTGGAGGGAATGGCTGGGAGGGAGCGGTGAGGAAGGAAGGGGATTCAATATCCCCTGGGACCTGGAGTCGCTGCCAGCCACTCCTGACGCACCTGCCGGACCTGCCACCGCCGCTTTCCCAGAGCCGTGCTGCCCGGCTCCCACAGGTACCAACTCCCCCCTCCCCCATCTGGAGGAGGGGGGCTGGGCCAGGGCACACGGCCAAGACTTCCGGGTCTGGCTCAGGCAAAAGAAAACTGCCGCAGGCGGCACGCCTAAGGGCTGCCCCAAAGGGCCCTTAGCAGAGCCAGGGGCGCCGGGGTGGTGGTGGCTTATTTCACTGTTTTAAAAGGGACTGGGGTGTTTTCCTTATGAGGAAGGGGGACAAGGGGACTGGTTAGGAAGGGCTGACCCCCTCAGTGTGAGGGAGGGGTGCAGCCCTTTGAGAGGGTGGGATCCTCCAGTGGCAGAGGAGGATGAGGGTGTTTTGGGGGGTTCTCCCTCAGGGGGCTTTGGGAGGGCGGAGGGGGGGGGGCGGTCTGCAGCCATCAGGGTCGTTCTGAGCCGGGGGAATTATGGTTCTTCTGGGAGGCGGGTTCGACCTGTGAGACAGGACAGAGGGTGTGTTTCTGCCCCACTCACTGGCCCCCAGGCCTGTGGTGAGGTGATCGGCATTCAGAGGGCCCCTGGCCTTGGCTTGATGCTGATAAATGAGAGGTCGGTGGTTAACAAATCAACTGCGGTCTGGGAATTGATCCTGGACCAGGCGGCCAACCTCGCGTGTGTCACGGAGGCCTGGCTGGACAATGAATCAGGGCCTATATTAGCTGATCTTGTTCCTGCTGGGTACTCTATGCAGCATCAGTCATGGCTGGAGGGACGTGGAGGCGATGTAGCCATTATTTTTAAGGATGCCTGGTCTGTGAGGAGATTTCCTGTGCGATCTATCATGGGTATAGAGGGTCTCCATCTAGTGCTGGATTTGGCTGAAGATAGAGTGGGGATACTGCTGATATACTGTGCACCCACCTGTACGGCAGCCTCCCTGCACGCACTGACCGAGCTGGTGTCAGAGGTGATCTTGTGGTCCTCCAGGATGATAGTTCTGGGGGACTTCAATATCCACACTGACAACAGTCTTGGAGGGGCGAAGCAGGAGTTCATGGCCACCATGGGCCTGTCTCAGAGAGTAGTGGGCACCACACGTTGGAGGACATACCCTGGAAATGATACTTTGCACAGGCCTTATTATTAGCAAGCATTTATATAGTGACAGCAATGTACCTGGTGCTTTACAAATTAATTGAATAGACCCCAATCAACAATTTCTTCTACAAACAGATGCCTCCGACATAGGGTTGGGGGCGGTATTGTCCCAAATGGTGGATGGGGCGGAACACCCCATAGTGTATATTAGCCGCAAATTAGACCCAAGGGAACGGGCCTATGCCACCATTGAAAAGGAGGCATTGGCGGCCTGCTGGGCTATTGTCTCCCTTCGATATTATTTGGCAGGTACTTTCTTCACCCTGGTCACGGACCATGACCCCCTCCAGTGGCTTATGTCCATGAAAGACTCAAATGCCCGCCTGCTGCGCTGGTGTTTAGCGCTACAACCGTATAGATTCGAGATCTGCCATCATGCAGGCCAGCTTCATCATAATACTGACTTTTTGTCTCAACAGGGCGATACGGCCCTCTTGATGGGGGGTGTCTGTGACACTCCCGCCAACCCCCCACGCTGGATCCCGAGTCCAGACACAGCGGGCCCATACCCTGAGGATACCTGGGAGGACAGGGAATGCCCACCCGCCGTAGCACTGACACCGGGATCCTCCTGAAGAGAAGAAGCGGAGTCACCCGGGATGATGTCATCAGGCGGCGCCTGCTACCTGCCAGGGCACGCACGCAGCTGGAAACCATGGGAGCCCCAGTTAGAAAAGGCAGGCACGGCAACACGAGAGGAGGAAGGACTGGAGACAGCGGGAATGGACCCAGGGAAGTACCCGCTATCTCCTAAAGGGGGGAGGGAATGGTGGAGTTTCCCATAATGTGACGTGAGTCAGGCTCAGGGGCACTTGTGAAGCTGGAGAGGGGTAGGTAGGTGGGGCAGAGTAGGTTCAGGTTTCGGCTTGCGGAGGCTCTCCTGTCGGGAGGGCTGGGTGACATGCCGGTCCTTCTTAAGGAAGCTCCGGAGAGAAAGGGGACTTCCTTAGCCCGCCGGCCTCAGATCTGGAAGCCGGAGGGACACAAGCTTAGGGGACATGCCACAAGGCTGCTGCCCCCAAGTCAAGCTCCACCGCCATGCTTCCCCCTCTCCCCTATTAATCAGTTCATTTGGCCCATGATTCCCCCCCAGTAATCAGTTCATTTTAGCCCCTTATTCCCCCCATTAATCAATTCAAAACCCACACCCAAGCTCCCCCTACCAGCCCAAGCCTGCCCCTCCCCGACCTATCCCCAGCCAAGCTCCCCCCTCAGCTCAAGCCTCCCCTTCCCCTCCCCAGTGCATCCCAGGTCCCCCTCCCCAACCAGGGCTGCAGGTGTGCTCTATGGGTGCCCTGCAACATGTATAATAAAATGTAACACCCCATTTTATCAGTGTTAGAGTGTCTGTGTGAAAAGGGCCTTATGCTGATTGGAGCTCTTCATACAGGCAATAGGGCTCGAGTTCGGGTTCCTTCTGCTGGTCTTTCAGATAAATCTATTCCCATACAGAGGGGGGTTAGGCAGGGTGGAATATTGGCCCCCACTTTGTTTAATATCTTTCTGGGGGACCTGATAGAATATCTGGGAATGCAAGAAGGACATCCTCCTAAGATCAAGGATAGACCAATACCAGTTTTGATGTACGCAGATGATATCGTGATATTATCACAAACCCGGAAAGGTCTGTGTTTTCAGCTGGAAAAACTGAGGGAATATTGTGAGGTTAACATGCTCCAGGTCAA
>QEPC01015561.1:1694566-1709184 GCA_003113815.1 Sphenodon punctatus
AGGTGGGAATTCTGGGGTGCTGAAATTCCAGAGGATTTGAGTTGTGTTTGATTAGCAAAGTTGTGATTCTATGTCAAACCTGTTGCAAATTTGCTTCCCAGCATGCATAGTTATGCAAATCAAGTTAATTATGCAAATATTAATGCTCATGGTAAATTTGCAGAATTTGGCTTCACTGGTTGCAGAATTTAAGATTTTTTGGTGCAGTCAACTCGGGTCTCTGCTCAGATTGTAAGCTCTCGAGCAGGGATCATGTCTATCTTGTTCTTTGTAAGTGCCAGGTACATCGCTGGAGCTATAAGCATTATTATAAATGCTTATAATAAAATAATAATAATAATAATAATAATAATAATAATGAGCCAAAGATTCCACAACACCAGCAGTCAAGGAGTGAGGGCAACTTCCCTGGCAACTTGCTGCACCTCCCTCTTCGTGCCCAGCTGGTCTCTCCTGGGCCTCACTTTGCAGGAGCTTCCACTTCCGGCTAGTTTTTATGTGGTCCCTTTCCAGTTCCTGGATCTAGTTCCTTCCTACTCCTCCTCTTCCAAGCACTGAAACGGAGCTCAGGGGAAGGGAGCAGAGATGAGGGCATGGACACAAGGATAAGTGGCAGGTCCATGGTACAGATCCATGATCTGGACCTTCCTCTTCCTGAGCGCACCCTTTAAACATCCCTGGCCCCAACTTCTATGCAGCCCTTGAAAGGCTATACTAGTTTTTAAGGTGGACCCTGGAAGCAAAAAGGTTCCCCACTCCTGCTATAGGATCTTCATTGGCTTTGACTGTAACACAGTGAATCAAGGGGGAAGAGAAGTCACAACCCACAGATCCCAGGTTGATGTACTCTAGGGAATAACTCTATTGAAGCACCATCCCCTTCCTCACTAAACCCTAATTCAAAATCCCATTTGGGAAGGATTTGAAAACCCAGCAATAACCAAAGAGCAATGGGGTAATCCTGCTGGGAGGGGGTCTCCTTGCCAGCTCCCTCCCTCTTCCCCCAACTTTGAATATTTTTTATGCAGAGTTGCCTAAATGAATGTTTTATTATATCTCTCAGGTAAATAATGAACAGTCCACATTTTCTTTGAATCAGTAAATATTTCTTTTGCCTTCCTGCTTTTTAAACTCTTTTTTTAAATCTGTGAAACTATTGAAAAATTGCCTTGTGCCGTGTTTCATGGACTCAGTCCACTTTACAAATCTTTGTAGTACCAACCTAACCTTTCTGGAAAGGAAATTATTAACTGTGTTCTGAGTCTTTTCAGGAGAGACTCACCCAGGGCAAGAGCAGTATTGTTATTCATCAGGGCTAACACCAAAATTGCTAGCTGAGCTCCTTCCTTGGGCATGGTAAGAAGGGGAGTGCGGGTGGAATGAAAGAAACGTATATTTCCCTGCTCAACTGATTTTTTATAGCAAAATGAAAAGGTGGGGAGAGCAATTATGAACTAGGTCAAGCAAATAATGCAGATGACATTTGCAAAATGCAGTTGCAACAAAGGGAATACCTGCTTGCTTGGAGCTTGCTAGCTTCAGGCTTGCTCACAAGGGATTACAGTTTCCCCTCCTTGCAGCCCTGTGAGCTGAGCCCCTCACCTTCCTTTAGTCCTAGGAAGGTGCGGCTGCGCTGCGCTGGTCCTGTGCCGCCTCGTCTCGCTCTCAGGAAGGTTCCTCTAGTGCAGCTGCCGGCAGCTGATTCACACTGTTTCAGCCGGCCCGCTGCCTGATCCCACCAACCAAATCACCCCGCCGACCCTGCAATTTCCTGTCAGGTGGGTGGTTGGATGGGGGAAGGAGGGAAATCCAGGAAGTGTCAGCGTGAAGCAGAGCGACAGGCTGACGGGCAGAGGCTTTCAGTCTAGCGAGACGGAAGGGAAGGCAGCGTGAGATTGGGGGCTCTGAGGGAAAGATCAGCGGCTCCCCCTTCGCCCACCCCTAGCAACGCCCCTGATGAGGGTTAAGTAGCCCATGTAAATTGCTGAGCTTCCACCTGTGAAAGTAGTGTGACTGTTTTCCTGCCACTTCTTCAGGTTCTAAATTTGTAAATTAATGAGTGGGCAATTTTTTGGCTGCTAAGAGAGGCTCAAGATTGCCAGCTCCCGCAGAATACCGCTTCCAACCCTTCCTCCCCAGCCTGCCTCACACAGTAGCCTTACCTTCTCTCCTGCCTGCTCTGGGATCTATTCAGGGGAGGCTAACCTAGGAGAAGGAGAAAAATCAATTGCAAAGAGGAAGAGGAGACAAGTGAACACTGAGCTTCCTCAGCTGCCTCCTCTCCACACACTGAATGAAACTCTTCCAGGAGCAGCTGCTGCTGCTGCTAGCAACATAACATGGCGAGCCCAGGCCCTTTTTAAACAAGTGGGATTTCTCCCGCAGTTTAAAGCTGCGGCTCTGGAAAACCCTGCGGAGGGGCTTTAGACACGCCTCTGTAAACTGGCAGTCGCCCAGGCACCATTAGAAACAGCGGCACCATGTAACCCCTGGATGTTTTGAGACGTGGCCTAGGTAAGACCCCATAATCGAGGTCTTATCTACGCTGTGTCTCAAAACACCCAGGAGTCATGCAGTGCCATTGGGTGTTTTTACACACACATTTCTCCTGGATGTTTGCTGTTACATCCTGAACTTTTTGTGTGTCTAAATCACTCACCCAGATCTTAAACATCTGGCTCTTTGAACTTCTGTGTAGAACTTCTCCCAGAACTTTTGTGTGTAAAAGGTTCTCCTGGTAAGCTGCTTTGCTCCAGGCAGCTGTGGTCACTTGGTTTCCATGGCAGCCTGTCACGTTACAGCTGCAGCGACTTTAGGCTGTGTCAGGGCAGTGTTTGTGTGAAGAATGCATTCAGGAACTGCCTCAGGGTAGTGTGTGTGTGTGTGTGTGAGAGAGAGCGAGAGAGAGAGAGAGAGGGTGTGTGTGTGTGTGTGTGTGAAAAATGCATCCGAAACTTACTTGTGGGCTTGTAAACCCAGAAGATTGAAACATCTAGAACTTTAACGTGTGTGTAAAAAAAATGCCCACTGTTTCTAATGGTGTCCAGACAACTTCCAGTTTATAGAGGCACGTATAAAATCCCCCAGTGGGGGTTTCCCAGAGCCGCAGTTTTAAACTGCAGGAGAAATCTCGCTCATTTAAAAAGGCTCACATGTCTCTTCCCACTGCCCTGCAAACCAGGAGGGGAGTGACAAGAATGTTGCCCTGGTGACTTGCGGCACTCCCATTCTCTCAGCTTCACCCGCAGAGACCTCCCCACATACACCCTGCTCCAACTCCCAGCCCCTGCACGTCCCCAGGCCCATCGCACTGCCCCACCCCACTCCAGCTTCCCCGTGCCCATCCCCCTGCACCCGCACTGTCCCACACCCTGCTCTAGCTCCCCCACACCCATCCCCCTGCAACTGCACTGCACTCACACCCAGCTCCAGTTCCTAGCTCCCCCGCACATCCCCAGGCCCCCCACACGGTTCCCCCACCTCGCTCCAGTTCCCAGTCCTTCCCCCTGCACCAGCAGTGATCCCCCCTTGCTCCAGCTCCCCAGTGCCAATCCCCCTGCGCTTGCAGTGACCCCACACGCACTCTTCCCCACCTGTCCCAGGGCCTGTCCCCAGGACACCCCAGCTCACCCCGCCTGAAGCTGCTCTGGGCTCCACGCTGCTCCTAGGCTCCCCGTGCCCGAGCCCTAGGACACCCCGGCTTCTCCCCACTCAAGCCAACTTCAATGGACGTGGGTTCAGCTAGGATGTCCTGGGGCTGGGATCACCTGACCCAGCCCCCCCCCCCCCTGCCTGCTCGGCCTCACAGCACTTTGCAGGTGACTCTCCAAGAGGCATCCACACTCACTCAACCTATTTAAAGAAACCCCCCTTCTTTGCATAACTTTTCTGCTTTGCGCAACTTTGCTGTCTGCTTTCTCCCCTCTTATTTGTGTAACTCACTAGCCCAGCTCAACTGCGCATGCGCAAGAACTAATTTTTCAGTGTCTACTAACTCTTATACTTCAGTAAACACTGTCAGTCCATTCAAAGTGGTAATGGACTGCTCAGGCTTACATGCATGTGAATTTGTGAGCCAAATCTTGCTGAAAGGAGGAAGATATCACCCCACATAAAATGGTCAGACTCCCTGAAAAAGACGTGTACCACCCTACGCACAAAAGAACACACAGTGCAGTTTTGAGAATAGAAGTTCAACCCGTTTATTCCTAAGACCATTTCAAAGGTTCAGTGTTTACAATGGGAGTGTAGCCTACCTGTCCAAAAATGCAGCAGAAAATTGGAAACTGTTTAGACAGAAGCTTGAGTTATTCCTGCATCCTGGTGCTAAGGGCCTGAAGCTAAGGCCCTTTTCACACAGACACTAACCCCGATAAAATGGGGTGTTATATTTTATTATACATGTTGCAGGGCACCCATAAAGCACACCTGCAGCCCTGTAACATGAATAATAAAATGTAACACCCATTTTATCAATGTTAAGAGTGTCAGTGTGAAAAGGGCCTAAGAGAGAGGATGAGCAGAAAGTGGCACTTCTCCTGAATATTGCAGGTCCACAGACACTTGATCTTTTGGCTTGCAACTAAATGATGAAGAGCAAGCTAGTTTCAAGACTGTGATGCCTAAATTTGAGCAATATTGCATTTCCAAGGCAAATGAAACCTTTGAAAGATATCAGTTAGATCTGATGAAACAGAAGGAGGGAGAAACGTTTGAAGCCTTTATCAAGGGTTAAGACTCTTGAGTCAGACTTGCAATTTTGGGGGACTAAAAGACTCCCTTGTCAGAGACCAAGAGCGTTTTTAGATGAACCTTGTTTCTCCCGGACTTCAGAGTCCTGGAGAAACAAACTCATGCAGGGGGTTTTAGACATTCACCCCTGCTATCGGAAGCTGGCTAGACACCATTGGAAACACTGGGCTTGCGCATGCTTGGAGATTCGGACTTGTAAAACCTTGATATCAGGGTTTTACACGTCTGGGTCTCCAAACAAAGTCTGGGAGAAACGGGGGGCTTTAGACATTCACCCCTGCTACTGGAAGTCAGCAAGGCATCACTGGAAACAGCGGGCGCTGGGGAAGTCACACATGCTTGGAGACTCGGACTTGTAAAACCTTGATATCCATGCCCCAGAGCGGCTCCTTCGGTCTGCCAGGGGTGCCTTCTTGGAGGTCCCCCATGTTGTTTATTTGTTTGTTTATTTCCTTGTTCCAGCCTTCTGCCATGACAAGTTTGAACATAATAAAAAATACAAATACAAATTATTTCATAATACATCACTATACATCCAATATCACAACAGTCATTAACATATCAATCACAGTTTATCCTTTACCAACTTTTATATCCCCAGTCATCAAATTATAAGAATACACTTAAATATACAAATATAATAACAAAAACCAGCATCCCAGTTATTAATTCTAACAACCATATCTCTCACTCTTAAGGTTCTGGGAGGGAGCTAACATAATTCTTCCTCACCGAGGCAGCCCGGTGAGCATACCAAGCCACAGCCTCCGTAATTTCCGCAACCTTATCCACCAGACAATAACTTATCAGCCTCTCAGGGGGCAGATTTCTAGGGGGTTTGATCTTGTACCATAAATCCCTTCTTAAGGCTCTATACAAGGGACAAAACAGTAAATAGTGCACCAAATCTTCAATCACATTACCTCCGCATGGACATAACCTCTGAGCATACAGTTTACCCACATATCTCCCCATAACCACAGCTGAGATAAAGGACTGAAATCGGAGAGCTGTAAAGGCTCTCCTCAACCTAGGATTAATTAAGGTTAACAATCCTGCTTTTGCAGGAGGGGCGGGGTATAAATCCATTAAATAAATAAATAAATAAATAAATAAAATAGCCACTAACACACAAAGCGGGGGGGGGGGGGGGGAAGGGGGGGGAAAGAAACAAATGGTAGGAGGGAGAGGCTCGCACAGTCCACTTTAGATCTTAAAATCTGTAGATCTATATCCCTCACTCTCTCCTTTATCATTTTCCTCCCCATATTCAATGGAAACTGGGTTAAAAAGCTGAATGAAAATCCCAACATTCTGAGGTAGAGATTTACACTCCTTATCCAGGGATAGCTGCCAGCCGATCTTTCCATCTCAAAACAACTCCTCATAAGGGAATAATTATTACTCACTGCCAGCTTTAGAGTGAAAATAAGAATAGATTTGATGACAAATGCCTCAAAGGACATAGACCCAGTATCTAGTTTGACCAAAGCAGCGGCCGATCCAGTAGGAACACCTAAAATCGTCCTCAGAAATTTATTCTGTATCGATTCCAGGAGAGGGACTGCCAATGGGGAACAACCCCATAATTGAATACCATAGCAAACCCTCATTATTACCTTCTTCTCAAAAACCTTCAGCGCCGGGGCAATCAACTGCCCCCCCCGCCATAAAAAAACGTATTGAGTACAGCTACACTTGACTTAGCCTCCTGCTTAATAGATTGAATATGGGGTCTCCTTGAGTTATTAGAGGAAAAGACTATCCCAAGATACTTGAAGGTTCACACTTGGTCCACTTTATTTTCACCTATATACCAAGATCTTGATTTGAACTTCTTTGAGAATGCCATAACTTTGGTTTTTTTATAGTTTATCCTCAGCCCTTGTTCCTGGCATTTGGCCCCCAAATTAGACAGCAATCTTTTCAGCCCTAACCTGGCTGTAGAAAGCAGAACAGTATCATCCGCATACATGAGCACTGCCAGCCGTCGATTCCCAATTTTCAGAGCCATATAGTCCTCAATATCCCGTAGATTCAAAATTAAATGATTCACATAAAGATTAAAGAGAATGGGTGCCAAAAGGCACCCTTGCCTAACCCTTCTAGAAGTAGAAATCTCTTCTGATAGCCAGCCTTCCCTATTTAGTCGAATCTGGAGTTTTGTTAATGTGTATAAGGATCTGAGGAGCATAAGTAACCTGGGATCTATACCTAGGCTTTTTAGCTTTTCCCACAAGATCTCACGATCCACTAAATCAAAGGCTGAGGAAAAGTCTATGAAGGCTACAAACAAATCTAGCCCTTTCTTTTTTGATTGTTCAATAATGTGATTGAGAATAAAACATTGGTCAATCATACCACGAGCTGACTGAAAGCCTGCCTGTTCCTCCGCAAACAGCCCTTTACTTTGAACCCATAGGTTCAATCTTTTTAATAGCGGGCGGGAATATATTTTTGAAATAATAGACAACAAGCTTATTGGTCTATAATTACTCGGAATATCTTTTCTACCTTTCTTATAAATAGGCACCACTATACTTGCCCTCCAGTAATCAGGAATCATGCCCGATTCATTTATCAATGTAAACAGATTGGCAAGTGCCATACACCACCATCCATAGTTTAATTTGAAAACCTCTGTCGGCAAAAAGTCCCCACCCGGGGCTTTCCCACTTTTTAGAAGAACGATAGCCTCCTCTACCTCCCCTGCAGTCACCTTCTCCCATATTGGCATTGGAGGAGAATCTGTGATAGACAATCTCTGGGTAACCTGTTGACTGGTATTAAATATCTCACCAAAATGCCGGACCCAAACTGATGGCTGTATCCGGGGCTCTATTAGCCTTGATCCTTTATGTAATGCACTATTTATTAATTTCCAAAATAAACCATTATCATTCTTCTTTAAGGTTTCCAATAACTTATCCCAACACCCTTGAGCGAACCTTATCTTTTTCCTCCGTATAAAGATCTTATAATCAGCTCTCAATTCCCTATAAGCTACTATCCTTTCCAGCTGATTTGTTTGTTTCAACCTTCTCGCGACCTTCCTAAGTTCCTTCTTTCACCTACAACATTCAATGTCCCACCATCCCCTAGAAGCGGAATACTTTTTGAAAGGATTCCCGGTCTTAGTAAGATAGGGCAATAAATTGCAAGAAATGATATTCATAAGTTGAAAGGCGTGGCCAATATCACTTGTTTGACACAATGCATCTCTTGAAGTTCTCAAAACCGTAGAATCCAAATTAATTTTTATTAACTCGTCCCGCGCATACTCCCACTTTAATCTACACCTTCCACTCTGCAGTACCTCACCTTCCAAAAACACCATGGGGCCCCTAGGTCTTATTTTCAAAAGCTGATCTAAGCAGAGAATCAGAAGGAAATGACCACTGTCAATATTACTGGCCACCTCAAATGAGGACACATTTTGCAAAAGAAAAGGAGATATTATCCCATAATCGATTACACTCGATCTCCTGGTATTAAAAAAAGTATAGGCCCCAAATGGATCACCAGGGGCATTACCATTTAAGATATACAATGAATACTCCAGGACAAATCTATATAGCTGTTTCCCATTTTTATTAACACTCCCGTCCTGTGAAACCCTCTCATCATTTCAATCCTGGATATCACCCATATTATGTAACTTCAGGGAATCCATAATCTGCTCACTGCTATGCCCTATCCTTGCATTAAAGTCACCCAGGAGCATCAAATAATCCTCTGGGAATCTTTCAAAATTGCGGGAGAAGAAGTCCAAAAAAATCGACCATTAGGCCCCGGAGGAAAATAAACATTATAAATTTGGAGCCAACAGGAATCAGCAAATTTTGCCCTTAACACCTGAAATGGAATCTCCTCATCCTGGACTACCAAAACTTCAAGCCCCAAATCCATCCTTAGAAAAATTACCAGTTCGCCAGACAATCGTCCCCTCCCACTCTTGGCTGGACTAGTGGGAAATACCCACTTAAAAAACCCCTCAGGTTCTATGGAATCCGGGTCCGCCACCCAGGTTTCCTGCAAACACAACAAATCAAACTCCCGCAAAAAATCTATAAAGGACTGATCTTGTGCTTTCCCTTTCCATCCTGCAATATTCCAAGTCAAAACCCGAACAGGGGGGATTTTGTCCTCATCTATCTCTAAGGGTGCTGAGGGAGGCAGAACCGACTCAGGATGTCATGACCCCTGAGGGGAACCACCATCCACTTCCTGTACTCCCTCCTGGTAAAAACCACAAGCACCCTCAGAAGTTTGATCTATTAAAGAAGGAACAACAATCTCAGCCACTGGGCCTGTAATACTGGATAATTGCGCCACTTGGTGTTTCGGTGTACTATTATTAAGGGCAACATTTTCGCACCTCAATAATTGAGAACATTCAAGTGAAAAAGAAAAAACAGATTGCTCAGCCATAGGAGAGGGAGCCTCTGTAGTAAATAACCTCCTAGGTTTTACTTGATGATCACGCTCCATCTGCTCTAAAATGATTGAATTCTCCTGAGCAGCAAGCAGAACCTCACCTCCCATCGCCTCCTTCCTCCTAAGTTCCCCTAATACTCCTAAATAGGGGGCATTAACCATCCTATCCACACATTGCCTGGAATCCTTCTTTACCCCCTGCACACTTCCACCATTAACCGCCACAATAACTGCCTTCGAGGTTTCAGTTGATTTTATCCGAGATTTTGAACATTGCCCCCCAAATGAGGGAAGGCCCACAGACTTCCTCCCATGAGACTCTAATATAACTCCCTCAGATGCCATCACCTCCTTCCTAACTCTTACTTTCCCCCTCAACTGATCATATAAATGGGACATTCAGTCCAAAACCTGCGCCTGCATCATTCCTAGACCTGCAGGATCCTTAAACACATTTAAATCCACTCTTACTTTATCCAGCTCCTGTCTCTCAGATTGTAAGCCCTAGGGGCAGGGACCATGTCTATTTTATTACTTTGTAAAGTGCCAGGTACACTGCTGGCGCTATATAAATGTTTGTTAATAATAATAATAATAATAATGTACCTCCTGCACCTCCATTAAATCAGAGGAACTCAATGTCTGGGCTGCCTTAATCCCTACCGGAGTGGAAATAATACAAGAACAATATGCCCCCTGCCTCGCCTGTAACTCAACAGGCCCTAACCTCTGACTAATCATATTTTCTACAGGGGACAAAACAGGCAGTACAGGTCTGTTAAGGGGACAAAAACTTCTTTTAACCATCACTGGTTGCCCAGACTTTTGGTTCCCCCCTTCAGATTTCTCCTCACCATAATTCTGCGAAACAAAAATTTTGCTCTTCTGGAGATGCAGCCTTTTATCCAAAATAACCTTGGCCCATGTCTCAGAGATAAAATGAATCAAAACTACACTCCTGCCTTTCCTGAACATCACATGGGCCACTGATCTAATATCTTTCCTTGTCATGGGAATTTTCAGCAAAAACCTAAAATGTCCGGCAACGTCCATAGGTGTATCCCAAGCCGTAGGGAAATTACCTGTTAAGGGCAGGGCTGTAACCAAAATTTTATCTAGAGATATTTGATACAAACCCGAGTTCCCGTCCCACTCTCCCTCCTGGACCTGTGATTGCGAAATCCGGAATTTTTTTTGGCTCATTTAGTATCTGATCTGGGGAGCTCTCCTGTACTCTATAATCTTTCATCAAAGGTTCACAGGAGGCAGCTGGCAACGTATCCCTTTTAACCAAACCCATGAGATTTTCCACATTCCGGGTTAAGACATTGAATTGTCGATACATAGAGCTTACAGTACAAGCTGTAAGCTGAACATGTTCAGTCAGAATATCCTCCGAGGAGGTCACATTGTCCATATTAGAGTGGTCCAGTTTTGGGCTCTTAACTTCATCCCTTCTTAAAGAGACGTCCTGTGACCAAGAGGCTGTAGGCAATCCATCCTGTCTTCCTCCCCCCAGATCCGCTATCTCCTGCCCAAAGACAATAGGGGCAGCGGCTGACCTAGACAGGTCGATGGGAATAAACCGGTTAGATGTTACCACATCTGTTGGAGGTGCGACCATACTAGGAGACCTTGAGACCATGAAATCATCAATCCTCCTTTGTTTCTCTGGGCGATGTCTCTGCCTTTTTGAGCGAATACCCCTCCCAGTCATTGGCTAGGGAGCAATAACGACCTTCAGTGCCAAAGTCACCCCTCGATAGTACTTTCTTACAGCACACCCCACTCCTAAGGCCCAGCCGACGCCTAAGGCTGCACGCACAAGGGCGCGCCCGTGCGCGCGCAGTCCTTAGGTGCACTGTCCGCAGCGCCCGCCCGCAGCGCAGGTGTGCTCCAGGCCGCTGGATATAGGGCTCCCCACACTCAGCAACACCTGGTCAATATCAGCCCTGGGCTCAGGACTTGGCTCCCGTCCACGTTCCGCCCAGCTGCTGCAAGGCAACACGCCACCTCAGTTCGCACCAAACCTCAGCCCCTCCAAACAGGTCAGATAGGAAGGGGGGGTGGTGGTGGTGGTGGGAGGAGGCAGAATCACACTTCACCGCGTCACCAACACCGTCAATCTCAGCTCCGCTCCTCAGCGCAGGCGTGCTCAAGGCCGCTGGATATAGGACTCCCCGCACTCAGCAGCACCTGGTCAATATCAGCCCTGGGCTCGGGACTTGGCTCCCGCCCATGTTCCGCCCAGCTGCTGCAAGGCAACACGCCACCTCAGTTCGTACCAAACTTCAGCTCCTCCAAACAGGTCAGATAGGAAGAGGGGGGTGGGATGGGAGGAGGCAGAATCACACTTCACCAGGTCACCAACACCGTCAGTCTCCGCTCCTCCGGTCCCCCATGTTAAGCGGGGGGCCACAATGGAGAGGGAATTCTCAGTAGCCGGGCCACATCTTTAGAACTCCCTCCTGGAGGAAGCTTGCCTGGCCCCAAGCCTTTTGACATTCCAGCGGGCTTGTAAAACCTGGCTGTTCGCCCAGGCCTTTGGGGAGAAGCGGGGGAGGGTGGGTTAGGGTTTTAGCTCTTCCCTAACCTTTTATTTTGATTTGCTTTTCCCGACCCTGTTTTGGTTTTAAACTGCTGGATTTTTAAAAAAAGGTTTTTATTTGTTGAATGTTTTTTATTGAACTGTACGTCGCCCCGGGATGCCATTGGCATGGGGGCCAACTAATAAATGTATAAAATAAAATAAATAAATAAATAAAATATTGGAGTTTTACACGTCTGGGTCTCCAAGCAAAGTCCAGGAGAAACAAACTTGCGCAGGAGGGGCTTTAGAAGTTTACCCCTGCTACCGGAAGTTGGGCAGGCACCATTGGAAACAGTGGGTGCCGGGGAACTCGCACATGCTTGGAGACTTGGACTTGTAAGACCTTGATATTGTGGTTTAATATGTCTGTGTCTTCAAGCATGTGCAAGTTCCCTGGTGCCTGCTGTTTCCAATGGTGCCCGGCTGACCTCTGGTAGCAGGGGTTGACATCTAACCCACCCCCTATCCTGCATGAGTTTGTTTCTCCCAGACTCAGAAGTCCCAAGTTGTAATGGGTATTAAAGACTCAGTCTTATCAAAAAGGCTTTTAGAGGATCCAGATCTAACTCTGGACAAAGCAATAAGGCTGTGTCAAGTAGCTGAGGCTAGCAAGAACAGACTGCAGGTCTTAGATAGTACCCATACTGATACAATGGGCAAACAGGACTTCTTGTTCTTAGGTTGTAAGCCTACTGGGCAGGGACCTGTCTCCAATAACCTGAATGTGTTCAGTGGCAGGAGTACAAAGGCAGAGAAAACAGAAGTACTATAACAGCTAGCCCAGATTACAGAAATGTCCAATACCTTACGTAAAGTGCAATTCAAGCAACATTACAATATCTGAAATGCACATGCAGCATAGGCCATGCCCACTACTAAAATGCACAGAAAATGCTGCAAAACCCAACAAGGATTATGTGAAATCCTAAATGGCACACCATAAATGCTGCATAGAATTTTACAGAGGGCAAAGAGGTATGCACAGTTCAGGTGAGTGCAGGAAGCACCCACCATGTGACATTCAAAAGAAAGACACCCCAAAATGCATGGAAAATGCAGGAAAACAGGATTATGTGGCATCCTAACATGCACACCATAAATGCTACAATTGGTCCCTGGGAGGGAAAAGATTCCTCACCTCTGCTATAGCACTTTTAGTCCTTCCTACAAATGGAAAGCTCATTGCCATTCAGTTGACAGTATTAACACCCATTTCCAGCTACAATACAGCAAAATGACATAAATTCAAGGAACTAAACAGAAAGATTAGGAGAATTTGCATGAAAAATACAAGCAGCCAATGGGAAGTGATACCTGGCCTGTAACATATGCATAGAGACAAACTACTATTAAGCTTTACCATAAGTTTAAAAATATGACAAATTTTTATAATAAAAATACTTGGCAAATCCAAAACCTTTGGTGTTTGCACTTTAAGCTAATTGCAATTAATGTCTCCTTCCAGCATGTTCAGTTTACCTCCTCAAACAAGCATATAACTTGCCAGATAGTTTGCTACCAGTGCAGGTACATCCAATATAGCTGTTATTACGTATATATAACAAGAACATGGGAATCAGGCCAGCAAAAGATGCAAGCACTTGTGTCACCTTGACTTCAGGGGACCCCCATCTGTCCCCATTCCTCACTTCCCACACAGAGTCCCCAAATTCCCTTCCTCCCTGTCCCCATGCCTCTCTCCCCCACAGAACCCCCAAACCCATACCGCAAATGGGACCAATTTGTCTCTCATAGGCTTCCTCCTTTTCCTTTCCACCAGGTCTCTGCCTGTCAATCAGCCCTCCTCCAGCTCCTCCCACACTACAGCTTAGCTAGCAGCCTCAATGTGACTGAGTACTCCGGCTCCTCCCCCTCGCGCCGCCCAGCCCAGCCCAGCCCAGCCACGCTGCTGCTAATCTTGCTAGCTAGCAACAGCTGTCAGCTCATCTGGGAAGAGAAACAAAGCGCCGGCACTAGTGCCACTGCACGTCCTTCCCCCAGCAGACCTGGAGGTGTGGGTGCTGCTGCAAGCTGCTTCAAATCAGTGGTGCCAGTGCGGCTGCATAGGCAGTATTTTTTTAAAATAACAATAATAATAAATGAAGGGGGGATTGGGAGTCCTGGGGGCCAGGAGGGGCAGTGCCCCTGACATCTGGGGGGGGGGGCACTGCACCTGGGCAAAACAGCAAGGAAACATGACAGAGGACAAAAGTAAAAAGAAGGATTGCATATGCTAGGGAAACAGACATGTGCCAAGGCAACGTCCAGCATTTGGGCAAACATGCCACATCTGCAAGAAACCTAAGCAGTTTGCAAAAGTCTGCAATCAGTCTCAGCAAGCAACAAGGAGGAAACAAAGGGTGATTTCAGACGTTACGGGAGGCCGGTTCACCACAGTGAACCCCCGGGGGGTGTGTGTGTGTGAACAGAACAACCACGGCCCGGGGTGAAGAAAAGCCCCTAACAGACAGGACGGGACCGGGAACACGGCCGGGAACCGGGCCGACCCATCACGGACCGGGGCAGCACAACAGACGTGCAGCCAATCCCCAGCCGTGGTCAAAACTCCCAGAAGGCACCGGGCAGGGGCGGGACACAGACATGGCCACCGAAGGGCAAACAAAGCCACATGGCACAAAAGGGAATGCCCACACAAGGGAAATGGGAAGGGAGGGGGGAAGAGGGAGAACAGGCTGACAGGTGCGACACACAGCACATGCACACACACAGCGGACCCGCAGCGGGACACAGCGCACAACCACACGCCCGGGCACACACACACACACACACACCCCACACACAAGGGTAAGGTCGGGAAGGGGGGGGCAGGGGCGCCCGG
>QEPC01015561.1:1715527-1736676 GCA_003113815.1 Sphenodon punctatus
GCCCCCTGCTCCCCTCCCCTTGGTTCCCCTTACCCTTTTCCTGGGTGCCTCCTCCGGGCCCGTTCCGGCTGCTGTCCCCGGGGTGTTGCGACCTGCCTGCTGCTGTGGGTGTTGTTCCTGGGCCGCCTCCCTGGTCGGGTGCACCCCTGTGCCCCCCTCCTCCGCCTGTGCCCCCTCCACCTCCATCGCTGCCCCTGCCTCCACCTCCTCCGCCGCCTGTGTCGCTTTCTCTGCCTCCGCTCTCTTCCACCTCCCTCCTCGCTCCATCCCGCCACGCTTGCCTGCTGCTGATTTCGCTTTAAATCTCCCTCCGGTGGTTGTGTTGTTGCCGGTTGCCCGGCAGCGACGCTGCATGCCTTGTCCCCGGCTGCGGCTCATTTCCTTTGGTCCCCGGGATTGGCGTCCAGACTTTACTTTTCCTTGGTTCCCGGTGGGGGTCTGTTTGACCACGCTTCCCGGGATATTCCCCCGGCTAGCCCGGGAAGCGTGGTTGAAATTGACCCCCTGTGGGTATTGAGTGTGATGAACATCTGGCGCGCGCCGAACAGACGTTCAGGGCCCTTTGGCCCCACCGCGGGGTTCACTGTGGTTGAGCGTGATCTCATAACGTCTGAAAATACCCAAAGTGTCCATGTTGTGCACAGTGTAGACAGCTGCAATGCCAGTCCACATGGAGAACACCGTGTCCAAGACACAGAGGAAGATTTCTTTCTAGGTACACTGGAAGGAGAGTCAGCCTCAGAGGACTGGACTATTGCACTCTTCACAAATGGAACAGTTGTGAACTATAAATTAGACACTTGTGTGCAAGTTAATGTGATATCTGAAAATATTGTTAATAACCTTTAAAAGAAACCTCTCTTAATAGAGTGCAAAAAGGAACAGCTCAGAGCGTATAGTGGAGAACCAATTCCCCCTACTGGAGTCTGTATGCTTGAGGTACAGGTAAATGAAACTAAAGTAAATTTAGAATTTGTAGCAGGTAATGGGATACCCATTATAGGTCTAAAATCCTGTTGGGGCTTATTAAGAAACTTTATACTGTGTCAGGGATAAAGTCCAGGAAAGCAGAGAGGAGGAATTCTCTCTCTGATGTTTTCAAAAGTATGGGGAAAACTGTCAACAGAGTATAAAATAGAGTTCACAGAATCCCAAGAACCAGTGATACATGCACCCAGGAAGGTGCTCCTAGTGATAAGAAATAAACATAAAACAGCTAAGACTGTTGCGACCACAAGAAACTGTTCAACAGACAAAAGCGGGATCAAAAGGCAACAGTTAAGACAAGTCGCTCCTCATGCGTATGAGATTGTCACAGATCAGGGATAGATTCTGAGAAGGAATCAAAGATACTTACAAATACCACAAGACAAAGAAATACCTGAAATTAGGGATGGGCGAACTGAACTGAGTTCGGAAATTCGTTTCGGTTCGGAAATTCGGTTCAGTTTGGAAGTTCAGTTCGGTCAACCGAACTATTCAAGTTTAGTCCAAACTCCGAACTTCCGAACAAAAATTCAAACCCCATTGAACTAAATGGAATATGATCTTTTAGGGATGGGCGAACAGAGCTGAGTTAAAAAATTTGGTTCAGTTCGGTTCAAAAATCGAGTTCGGTTCGAAAGTTCAGTTCGGTCGACCGAACTGGTTGAGTTTGGTCTGAACTCCGAACTTCCGAATCGCGTTCGCCCATTCCTACCTGAACTACCTGAAGACAATACTTCAACTCAGAGCAAGGAAGAACAGTCAATTGTCAGACTACGTGAAGAGGCAAATGTACCACTACCGAACGTGTCTGAGAGTACTACAAATACCTGTATATGGTTCCACAGATCAACGAGGCTTAGGAGGTAGGGATGGGCGAACAGAATGCAGTTCGGATGTTCGGTTGTTCGGTTCGAAACCCGAGTTCGGGTTCGATGGTTCGGTTCAGCCGAGTTCGGGTTGGCCGAACTTGGCCGAACAGTCAAAAATGGCACTATCGAAACCGAAACCAAAACGAAAATGAAATCAAAATGTCACCAAAACCAAAACTTAATCTTTTTTTGCCCTGAAAAGACGTTTTTCTTGCCCCCGAACTCATACGAACTCATACGAACACAACCGAACTGTTCGGTCATTCGAGAGTTCAGTTTGGATGTTCGGTTCGGACGTTCGAACAGGCCAAGTTCGGTTCGAACTCAAACATCCGAACTGCGTTCGCCCATCCCTATTAGGAGGTGAGAGTTGCTAAAACAAAGAGACTGACCAGTAGAAAATTTTGAATATTTTGTTGTATGGTTATAAGATGTTTAATTCTGTTTTGTTGAAAGGGGAGATGTGGGATACATACTGTCACTTTAAGAGGCTGTTACCTTGGCCTCCTCCAGGCAGGCAGAGTGTGTATTGAGAGAACTGGTAGGCAGAACATGTTATGCAGAGCCGCCAGAAAGACGCACTCTGCCTGAGACTCATAGATGAACCTCCTGTACATAGTTAAAGAATATTGTAGGTAAACTGCATTGCTATAGAAACTGTGGTGCTGCTTCTTGAGAATTATAAGGTAAGTTTTATTGTTTGTCTTGGTCGTAACAAATCAAATATATATATATATATATATATATATATATATATACAAAAATAATACAACAAATCAAAATAACCGGTCAACAGTTATAAACATAAGAGAGAATTAAAATTACCTTGTCCTTCCAAGGGCTTATAAAGGGGAAACAAGACCCCTATATAATTCCAGATCAATCCAAGGCAAGTTAACTTATTTAACACGGCTATATCGATGTTAAACCATGGTACAACATTTACATTTTAAAACAAATCATTTCAGCAAAACAAGTAGCAACCATTACTCAATGTACCTATCCATTTCCAATATCCCCCATCCCCAATGGGGAAAAGATACAAACTTTGGGATGTTGTAATAACCCATCTATCCAAGGATGGTACATTCTTCCCAGCTCCTCTTTAGATGGTCTTTTCTCCTGGTCAGTTCCACCCCCAGGTGAAATTCGCCATAGCTCTTATAATCACTCTACTTGTGTTAGCGAGTAAATACGAGAGTTTTCAATTTACCTCCCAGTGTTCTTTCCCTATTAATAATGGTTTGATGTATTTGGTCCTCAATGAATCATTTAATGGGCATTCAAGACTCATAGATGAACCTTCTGTACATAGTTAAAGAATATTGTAAGTAAACTGCATTGCTATAGAAACTATGGTGCTGCTTCTTGAGAACTATAAATAACACACTACCCTTTGTTTCCCATCTTTTAACCAGTTACTGATCCATGACAGAAAATTCCCTCTTATGCTAGGACTACTTAATTTTCTCAAGAGTCTCTTGTGAGGGAACTTGTCAAGCACTTTTTGAAAGTCCAGCTACGCTTTATCAACCAGATTACCCGTATCCATATGCTTGTTGTCACTCAAAAAACTCCAATAGATCCATGTAGCCTGATCGGGGGTGAGGTTACACATTACATCAATGCTCCGTAGTTTGCACTGGTTTCCTATAGTGCTCCAGGCACAATTCAAGGTGCTGGTTTTGACTTTTAAAGCCTTAAATGATCTGGGCCCCACATATCTGAGAGACCACCTGTCCTTCCATGCCCCATTGTGGCCCCTGCAATCGACTGGGAATGCCTCCCTGTGGGTACTGTCTGTTAGCCTTGTTCATATGATGAGGGCTTGCTGGAAGGCCTTCTTGGTTGCTGCTCCAATATTATGGAATTCCCTTCCCCCGCAGGTTCATTTGAGCCTGAGCATTTTCCAGAGGCGGTGGAAGACTTTTTGTTTGTAACGGGACTTGGCAGGCAGAGCTAGGGGATGGAATGGGTTCGGGGTAGGGTTGTGAGGGAATGCTGGATGTTGGGAATGGGGAGGCATTACTGGGTGGGTTTTGTGGGGGGTTATGGGTGGGTTGGATTGTAGGTATGTTTTATTCTTTATATGTTTTATGAACTGCCCTGAGCCTCTTTGAGAGAAGGACGGGATAGAAATCCAAATAAATAAATAAATAAATAAATACACGATTTTCTTTAGCAAAAACCATGTTGGCTCTTCCCCATTATGCCATTTGTCAGATGCCCAATAATTCTAATTTTTAAAACTGTCTCCACCAATTTGTCTGTCATAGACATCATGTTCACTAGTCTTTAGTTTCCAGGGTCACCACTAGACCCCTTTTTAAAAACTGGCATTATGTTTGCTATCCTCCAGTCTTTATGTACAGAGGCAGAGTTTAGCAATAGGTTACAAATTACCAATAGTAGGTCGGTCTGTGATTTCACATCTGAGTTCCTTCAGAACTCTGGGGTGAATTAATACCATCAGGTCCTGGGGACTTTTTACTGTTGAGTTTGTCAATCTGCTCTAAAACCTCTTCTTGAGTCACATTGATTAGTGGTAATTCTTCAGATTTGTCACCTACAAAGAATAGTTTTGGTGTGGGTGTCTTCCCACCATTCTCTGCAGTGAAGACCGATACAAAGAATTCATTTAGTTGGTCTGCAACAGCCTTATCTTCCTTGAATGCCCTCTTTACTCCCTGGTCATCTAATGGCTCAACTCTTTCTCTTTAGCAGGCTTCCTCTTTCTGATGTACTTTAATTTTTTTAATCCCCCCTCTCCTTCAATTCCCTCTTGGCGGGCCTTATGAAAGTTTTACATCTAAATTGTCAAAGCTTATGCTTTACCCTATTTTCCTCACTTGGACTAGTTTTCCATTTTTTAAAAAAAGATGTCTTTTTGGCTTTAATAGCCTCCTTTACCTCACCCTTTAGCCTTACTGGCATACATTTGGTCCTCAATGGAAAGCCCACACCCTCCGTTGCCATCATGTCCCATTTCCTAGCGGTGTTTACTGCTAGAAAGTTCTTCCTAATGTTTCTACTAAATCTGTTTTTCTGCATCTTAAACTTATTCATTATCTTTTGTCTTTTTCTAAGTAGCAAGGGAGAAAAATTGTTCTCCATATTTTCTTATGGCAGTTTTAAAAACACTGTAAAAATACCCTACCATACCCCTCCCTTAATCTACTTTTCTTGATTCTAAACATGCTTAGCTCCTCCAGCCTTTTGTCATATGACTCACAAATTTGCATATGATTGTCATGTGATATATTGCATATGATAGTGCAATATATCCTCCTCCCTCTTCTCTCTCCGCTCAGGATCTTGCTCTCTTTTTCACCTCTAAGATCAACAAGATCCGCCTGGAAATCGCTTCCAAGTCCTCTCCCCTTACTACTCCCTCCCCCCCCACCTCTCTCTTGTCCTCCTTCACTCCTGCCTCCCTTGAGGAAATCTCTTTCCTGCTCTCCTCCTCCAACCCTTCCACTTGTCCCCTGGACCCCATTCCTTCCCGCCTCCATTGTTTCTACCGCAGGGGCGGATCCAGAAATGATGTGGATGGGGGGGCTGAAAGCTAACGTTAGTATAGCTCCGCCCAGGTGAGCAGGCCCCACCTCCAGCCCCACCTCTAGCCCCACCCCCTACCAAGTGAGCAACAGTGTCAGGCCAGTTTATCCCCTACCCTAAAGCCATGGGAAACCCCCCAAGCCACAGCTCCAACAGGGGAGGGGGACTCAGGAAGCAGTGGGTATGATAGCTGGGCTCCAGCTGCTGCCTGAAAGTGGGCATCAAACACAGATGGTTAAATAACCCCTTCCCCTAGTCTCACTACAGGAAAATACAAAGGGTATTTTCAGATGTTACGCCACCACGGTGAATCCCCTTGTGGGGACCATGGTGGCGTAACATCTGTTGGGCCAAAAAGTGATTCCCGCCAGATGTTCACCCCTGGTGGGAATCGCTTTGACCACGCTTTTGGAGGTCCGGGCGGCCGGAGTGGCGGTGGGAATCACTTTTCGACCCAACAGACGTGACGTTACCACGGTCAACCATGGTGGGATTCTCCGAGCCGCCCCGAGCTGTTTTAGGAGGGGCGGGGTAAAAATCCAATAAATAAAAATAAATAAATAAATAAAAACGTCTGATCCCGGACCATGGTTCGGAATTGGCGGCCATGCCTGCTGCTGATTACGGGCCATGGCCAATACCCCGGGGGGCGGGCGGGTGCTGTGGCCGCATTGGTCACTGTGCTCGCCCATCTCCCAGAAGGTGGGTGGCCTCAGGAGCATGGGGGGGCGGGGCTGTGCAGCTGCACGTTGCGCCGTGCAGTCCCGCCCCCTCCTCCGATCCCCCTCCGGACTCAGAACGGCCTGTCAACAATCAATACGTGATTCCGTGCTGGGGCCAATGGGCACCCCGGCACATCTAAAAACACCCAAAGTCTAGGAGCAAATCCCCATTGTACCCCATGCCAAAGAGGGAAATAAATCAGGGAGGGGCAAATGCCCCCTTAAGCCCAAAGTAGATGCGGGGCAAATCCTCACTGTGCAAAAGAGGGCAATAAAAGAGAAATGCCCCCTTACAAGCCAATCAGGTAAGAAGCAAATCCCCACTGCACTCCATACCCAAAGAGAACTATAAAAGAGAGATAGGCAAATTATGCCCCCTTGTAGGGGTGTGCATGTCATTTTCATTATTATAATAACAATAACGAACATTGTTGTTTTCATTATCCTTATTGCAATATCAAAAATGGCAAATAATAATAACAAAAATAGAAACGAAAATGACATTTTGTTTTTGAAATAAAGGGGAAAACCTGAAAAACTTATTTCTGGATGTAACTTTTTTTGTTTCTTATTCAATTCTGATTAAACATGGGGAGGGTATACCCCCAATGGAGGGTATTATGTGTACCAATTTGTGAAATGATTATGTAAAGGAAACCGATTTTAGAAGCAATTGAACGTTGTGATTTTCAGAAAAGCTCCATACACATTCATGGCTACAACTTCTTTATCTTGCATCCAATTTGCATTACACCTGTGAATATTATGTCCCTCCATAAGTCTAACACTCCTGCCAATTTTCAGAAAGATTGGATAAAGGATCCTGATGGTATAAGACATTAACTTGAAAATACATTTCCAGCTGTATCATTTGTATATTCCATCCTGTTTAAAAGGTATTTGGCAGGAATGTATCACATACCTTCACTGTCATGTCTGCCAAACTACAGAACAATTTGATAAAGGGACCCAATTTTATAAGCAATTGATGTTGTCCCTGTGAAGACCATTATTCAGATAAATAGCAGCACATGCAGTGCCAGTCAGAGGCAGGCACCCTGCATGGCAGGGGGAGAGAGATTGTAGGAGGGAGGATGTGGAGCAAACCAAAAGACTGACAGACACATTCACTGGCCAATTACTGCATGCTTCCAGCTTTACAGGACCAATTGGTAGTGGCTTCGAGGCAGGCATAGGGGGCGGCCCTGAGGTGGGCATAAGGGCATAAAGGACATAACTGGGACTTTGGGGATAGCATCCCAGCAATCAGGGGACATAGTTTACACATCCAGGCTGGTCAATTATCATCACAATCACATCCTGCAGCACTGTGACAGAGGACATAAGAGAATCTCTATTGACTCTTTCCTAAACAGATGCTTCTGACTTTCCAGTAACAAGTGGGGGAGAGATGTTGGGATGGTCACAGCACAGAATGAGGATATTTGGTTGACCTTTCTGCTGGCCAATTGGCATCACCAACCGATCTTATACCACAGTGACGTAAGAGAATCCCTGGCATAGGCTCCTTCTCTGCATATGCTGTGCAGGCATATAAAATTGGGACCCTTTATCACAGCTTTCTGATATGTGGCAGAGATAATGAAATGATAATGAAAGTGTTATATACAGCCCTGCCAAATTTTATGTACACTGGTTGGACTACAAAGATGTTAGTCAGATATACATTTATATGTTAATTGCTTATACCACCAGGACCCTTTATCCAATACTTCTGAAAGCTGGCAAAGATAGAAAATATGGGAAGAGGTGTAAACCTGCCAAGTGTCATCTACAGTAGATATGAGACAAAGAGGTTACAGCTAAGAATGTATATGAATGTATATGAAGAATTTTGCAAAATAAAATAATTCAATTGCTTCTACAATTGGGTTCCTTTACTCAGTTCTTGTGAAATTTGGTACACTTAATGCCTTCCATGGGAGGTACATGCAGCCCAAGTTCCAGCTACATATAGTGAAAAACAACAGAGTTACAGCCAGAAATGTGTTTTCCATTGAAACCAATGAAAATGAAAGCCAAAACGATTCAATTCAACGATTCAATTGCTTCTCAAATTGGATTCCTTTACTCAATCATTCTGAAATTTGGTACACTTAATGCCTTCCATTGGAGGTATATGAAGCCCATGTTTCGGCCAAATATAGTAAAAAACAACAAAGTTACAGCCAAACACGTGTTTTACATTGAAACCAATGAAAATGAAAGCCAAAATGAAATGGGGGGGCTGAAGCCTCCTGAGTCCCCCCCTGTGAATCCGCCCATGTACCATCACCCCTCCTGCAAATCATCAACCTCTCCCTCTCTACCGGCTCCTTCCCCTCTGCCTTTAAACACGCCACTGTCTCCCCCATCCTCAAAAAATCCACTCTGGATCCCTGTGAATCCTCTAATTACCGTCCTGTCTTGCTCCTCCCTTTTGATTCCAAGCTCCTTGAACAGGTTGTCTAGTCCCGTTGCCTCAACCTCCTCTCCACCAACTCCTCCCTTGACCCCCTCCAATCTGGCTCCCGTCCTCTTCACTCCACCGAAAATGCTCTTGCTACGATCACCAATGATCTTCTTGTGGCTAAATCCAACTGCCTTTACTCTATTTGTGTCCTCCTTGATCTCTCTGCTGCATTTGACATTGTTGACCACTCGCTCCTGCTTGAATTGCTTCACTCCCTTGGATTCCGGGACTCTGTCCTCGACTGGTTCTCCTCCTACCTTTCTGACCGCTCCTTCAATGTATCTCTTCCTAACTCCTCCCCCTCCGCCTCCCTACCCCTCTCAGTCAGGGTTCCCCAAGGCTCTGTTCTTGGCCCTCTCCTCTTCTCTATCTACACCCTATCCCTAGTCAAACTCATTGCCTCCCACAGTTTCCAATACCATCTATACGCTGATGACACTCAACTCTATCTCTCCACTCCTTCCCTCTACCCCTCTGTTCAGGTTCGTCTCACCAACTGTCTCTCTGATACCTCTGCCTGGATGTCTGAACGCCAACTCAAACTGAAGATGGTGAAAACTGAACTACTTATCTTCCCTCACAATCCTTCCTCTCCCTCTTTCCTGTCAATTGCTATTGATGGGGTTTCCATCCTCCCTGTCCCCCAAGCCCGTAGCTTGGGCTTCATCTTCGACTCACACCTTACCTTCAAACCCTATATTGACTCCGTTGCCAAATCCTGCCGTTTCTCCCTCCACAACATTGCCAAGATCCGCCCTTTTCTGTCTGTCTCCTCTGCCAAAACTCTCATTCATGCCCTAGTCATCTCATGCCTCGACTATTGTAACCTCCTCCTTGCTGGCCTTCCCTGCTCTCACCTTTATTCCCTCATCTCCGTTCAAAACTCTGCTGCCAGGATCATCCACCTAGCCCATTGCTTTGACCACGTGTAGCCTCTCCTCTTTCCACTGGCTCGCTCTTCCTGAAAGCTCCTTGTCTTCACTTACAAAGCCCTTCACAACCTCACTCCCCCCTACCTCCCTGCCCTGATCTCCCTCCGAACCCCTGTTCGAGCACTCAGCTCCTTTTCTATCCCCTCCCTCACCCTCCCACGCTCCCCCACTACCTTCGTTCCTTCTCCCTTGCTGCACCACATGCCTGAAACTCCCTCCGTGCCCTCGTCCGCCTTGCCCCCACCCTCCACACCTTCAAGTCCCTCCTCAAAACTCACTTCTTCTGCTCTGCCCTTCCTAACTCCTGCTAATCATCCCCACCCAGGATTATCCCCCACCTGTTATCTGTAAACTCCCAATGTACTGTAACCAAGCCAAGAACGTGTACCTGAGTTCCCGCATCCTCATCAATGTCGCACCCCTTGTCTCTCCCTCTGTTCCTCCTTCCCTGTCTCCCCTCCCCATCTTTAGATTGTTAGCTTTTGGGCAGGGACTGTGTCTATCTTGTTTTTTGTAAAGCGCCAACTACATCGCTGGTGCTATATAAATACTTATAAGAACAGAAATAATAATAATTAATAATAATTAATAATTAATTAATTATAGCCAAACTCACAGGGCTGATGCTCTCCTCTGCATCACACCCTGATCTGATATTATTATTATTATTATTATTATTATAATAAACATTTATATAGCGCCAGACTTGTGACCTGGTGTTGTACAAAACATAGAAATAGACGCGGCCCTGCCTGTGGCTTACAATCTAAAAGACAAGGAGGAGGAGACAGGGAGAGGGGACAGTGGGAGAGACAGGGGAGAAGACAGACAAACATTCAAGCGGATGCGAAGTCTCTGGTGCATGTGCTTAGTTTGGTTACAATCAGGTTGGTTACAGCGGTCTGCTGAGGAGGGCAGACAGTAGGTATATGGGAACGACTAGCAGGTATTGGGAAAGGCGGCAAGGAAAAAGTGGGTCTTAAGGAGGGATTTGAAGGAGTGGAGGGAGGGGGCAAGGCGGATGTGGGCAGGGAGGGAGTTCCAGGCATGTGGGGCAGCGAGGGAGAAGGGTTGAAGGTGGTTAAGTGAGCAGGAGAAATGAGGGAGAGTGAGTGAGGGAACACAGGAGGAGCGGAGAGCGCGTGCAGGAGTGCGTAGGGAGATTAGGTCCGAGAGGTAAGGGGGAGCTTGGTCATGGAGTGTTTTAAACGTGAGTACCAGGAGTTTAAACAGGATACGTTCAGGAAGGGAGAGCCAGTGAAGAGAGAAGAGGCTGCATATGGTTGAAGCAACGGGCAGAGTGAATGACCTTGGCAGTGGAGTTTTGGATTGCGATAAGGGGGGACAGGTGAGAGCGAGGGAGGTCAGCAAGGAGGAGGTTGCAGTAATCGAGGCGAGAGATAACCATGGCATGAAAAAGGGTTTTGGCCAAGGAGGTAGAGAGAAAGGGGTGGATCCGAGCAATGTTATGGAGGCCGAGTCGGCAGGATTTGGCAACAGAGTCAATGTAAGGTTTAAAAGAGAGGTGCGTGTCAAAGATGAAGCCCAAGCTTGGAGAGCAGGATGGATGGTGAGTCCATCAATGCAGATGGGCAGGTTAGAAGGAGAGGAAGAGGAGGGAGGAAAAATGAGTTCAGTTTTGGCCATGTTGAGCTTGAGTTGACGTCGGGACATCCAGGCGGAGATATCAGAGAAGCAGTCGACGAGGCGCGAGTGGACAGAGGAGGAGAGAGAGGGAGTAGAAAGATAGAGTTGGGTGTCAAACCCTGAGCTCCCTGACAGCTCTCCTATTATATTCCAGGGGAAGTCTCCTTTATACCCATGGCTTCCAATCACCTGGCCACTTCCAGTTACCCGACCCAAAAGGTTTCCCTGTGTCTATGAGCTCCACCCAGCTAATGGCTCATTCTATGTGGGCCACAGGTAGCCAGTGGCAGGCTAAGCCATAGAACCCTGCCACAGATTGTTGGCTTTCTTTGCAACATCATCCATTGCTGTCATTTAGTTTACATTCCATTATAATGCCCAGTTCAAGTTCTACATTCTAAAAAAGTTCTAAATGATTCTCTTAGAAACACCCAAGGCCCCAATGCAACAAACATTTATGCACAGACATGTTGCCCGCTGAATTAATTGTGGGTGTGTGCATGTAAATATTTCCAGGACCCAGTCTAAGGATGAGGAAGCCTCAGATGAAATTCCATCTTCCTTAACCCCTGTAATCACAGGAATGAAAGGACTGCCCCCTTCCTCTTGTTTTACCTCCTCCCATCTCCAGTTCCACTATTCAGCTTGGCGAAGTTGCAATGAAAAAAACATCAGGAAGTGTGTGGATCTGACTATAACCAACCTATTAATAACAGCTGAGGTATTAGGAAAGATAAATGAGGCACAGAATATGGCATCTCTAGTCCCATCTCTTCCCAGGAGGAAGGCAATTTAGGAGGCTGTGCTACATTTCCACTAACAATAGTTGATCCAATAAAAGATCATTGGAACGACTTTGTCTCCACCTCAGATTCATTAGGGAGGTGAAATTTGTCAAGTAACAGATAGTGTCCATCCATTTCCAGTATGTACTGAGACTAGGGTTGCCATCTATGCAAATTTTTCCATGACACTTATGAAAAATGCATGTTGCAGGGCATGCATTGGCTGTTTTTTGGGGTGTGTGTGTTCTATTTACCTGCGAAGCTGTGTGAGTTACAGGAACAGCAAGAAAGACACTGGACCTACTGTGGGGAGGGAGGAGCAGTCATCTGGAAAGAGCAAGCACATGGATTGTCTCCTTAAGCTTTTAACAGTTAAATTTGTATGAATAGGATTCCAACCCACACTGAAAATTTGTATCTGATCATTTCCCTACTGGTAGCAGCAGCCCCGCCCAACCCAGGGTGTGTAAGAGATGGTTCTTGTGTCTTGGAGGCAAGCTAGTGGCGTTGCAGGGGCTCCAAGACAAAGTTCTGTCTGTCTAATGAGACATTACATATTAAATATGCACTGGTTATTAGCAGCCAAAAGGTGTAACTTCAAATAAAATAGGAACTCACTTCATCATTCTACTGCCCATAACGTTCTTTTGTAAACACAATGGTTGGGATTTTCAAAAGTGCTTCTGTATTAGTGTACTTCTGCTCCCACTGAAGTAATTGGCATACCCACTGATTACAGTGTGGAGAAAGTTTGGCCAGCATTTGAAAAATACAACCCAAATGTATCCTGGCAGTCTGACTAGATAACCAGAAAAGGTTGGAAAGGAATGGAAAGAAGCAGCTACCAGAAAATAAACTGTCAGGCTTAGGTGCAGATTTTCCATTGTGGTTCACAGCATCCCCTTCCTGTCCCTCAGTCTGAGGCAAACAGGAAGCAGTGAGCAGTAAAGTGCAAGGAAAAGTTGGAAGTTTCCCCCATATCACAATAAAATATTTGAAAATATTACTTTACCTAAGAACCATTATGTATAATACTCACTGACCAAAGCATGCTGTGTTGTAATGCACCCAAACAGCAGATGGTACCAGAATTCAGTGGAGAATACTATGGGGGTGGATGGGTATATTTTAAATGATTTCTTTTCTTTTTAAAAATTTTTTAATATATGCATTTGCTTTTATGTTATTGTACCCAACCCTACACCTGCTTTTTGTGGAATGGGCAGGATAGAAATTTAAATAAATAACATTCACACAAGGATCTGACTGCAAAAGGAAGAAATGTGAGCTCTTTAGACTGGCACTGACACTTTTAGATCCACTTGGTTAAACTTCGATGGGCAGCATGATTTAGTGGTTAGTTGGGCATGTGGGTCAGGACTCCACAATTCTACCTCCCGCGCTAACCATTACCAGGCAGCTCTGTGGCCTTGGACAAATACTTGCCTGCCAGTTTCTGACTATTTGCAAAGGCATTTTAGGATCTTCTGATGAAAGCAAAGTATGTAAATGCAAAGTTGCATTGCAAAGACTGGCAAGGGCTTCTGCATCTAATTAAACTAAGATCCAGGCCTACGAAAATGTTGGTACCTGAAAGGCTCTGCATATTTGTGGTAGTAGACTTCTAAAAGGGTTTATTCTGAGGAAAGCTGTGTTATTAAATAGACACTACAGAGTCTTCTTTTCAAACAGCAGTGTGATTTTAAGATGACTGAATTCATTTAAATTGCTAGCTCAATACAGGCTTTTGGAAATGTAGTAATTTGGATTATATCAGCATTTTTATGATCCAACTCCAATGGAACAGAGAAGCTAGATGGCTATTACAGACTGCAATTTTGTCTCTTGGGTTCAATATTCAGTATCCTGTTTAATCATTCAATGTTGTAATTTTTAAAAAGTCAGTGATTTTTTTATTTTTTTTATTTTTAGAAATTACATAGTACTTTCTATCACACAAATATTAGAGCATCTAGTCTTCACCAGTTATAATTATCATCAAAACCTTTAATGAGTGAATTTATCTCTGGAATGTTTTTACAACTTCTGCTAATAAGGTAAGCACTATAATTGACCTAGCAGAATTCAATTCTACTTTGTTAGCAATTTTACAAGACCTTTTGCAGCAAGGAAACTGAAAAAAAGAATCTGAGTGCAAAAGGACTGGTTTTTGGTTTAACAATGTCCTTATGAATATGGAAAAAATCTGTGCTTTCCTGTATTCATTGTAATCAATTGCAACTCAAGTCATTCTTAGAGACAAATAATGATAATGCATGCCAGAACTGAGATGCTTAGTTGTTTAAGGTGCACTGGTTTCTCATTTAAAGTCATAGATCATGCTACAAAGCACCATCACCAGAGGCCTTGGAGCCACGGTTTTCTTTGAAGGTGTAAATGTGGGCTACTGGATGACTGGGTTAAGGAAGTAACGTGTGTTGGACTAGGAATTGGTTAGGCTCAAATTATAGGAAGGTAGATTTTGGTTAAATATAATGAAAAACTTCCTAAGAAACAGTAAGAACTGTGCAGCAATGGAACAAGTTGCCTAGGGAGGTTATAGGCTCTGTTATGGGAGGTTTTCAAAAGAGCCATCTGTTGTTGTAAGGGTAGTACTAGTCATCCTGCATTCAGGTGGGGGGTTGGACTAGATGACCCCAAAGACACCCTTCCAACTATGATTCTCTGTATATCCGGAGCAATGTCCTTTTGATTTCTGATATGAAGTGTCTGAATCAGCCTCACTACTATGGAGAGGAGGCAGGAAGTATTGTCTTCCCAAATGTTTCTGCTTTTGCCCAAGGGGCAGAACAGATAGTTCCAATTGTGGCCTGTTCTTGTGTGTGTGTGTGTGGGTCTATTTACCTGCCATGCTGTGGGAGTTACAGGGACAGCAGGGAAGACACGACTAGTTCTTCCTGAGACTAAAGAATACCTAGGAAAGGATGACTTCTTCCTAGTACAGCTACCCAAGAGAGGGGAGTGAGTGGCGTGCCAGAGGAGCACCATCCTCACTGAGCACCATCCTGAGGGGTCAGATTCCTGACTCTTGGACCTTGCCCAGATTAAACCAGGCTGATCTTATTTGCATGAACAGGCAACCTCCTAGAGACTGTATGCCAGATGGGGATTCTGGAGCATGGCATTTTTTTGTACCATAAGCTGTAAGAATGGGAGGCTGTTTAGCTGCTCCTACGCTTGATACAACCTCCGCTGCCCCCACCCCCAATACAGTACCAAAAATATGGGAGGTTTTCACCTCAATTGAGACACAGAACAAAAAAATCCCCAAAGTCCTGGCATTTTTTGGGGCAGGACTTTGGGAATGTATTTTGCTCTTTGTATCAATGGACAATGAGTGCAGGACAGGGCAGAAAGCCACTGATTGTGACCTTGTAATCATTTCACAAGAATAAGTGGCCCTCAGATTACATGATTAAATGGTTGTTGAGAGCGAGGAAGGGGTATGTTGTCCTAAATCCTGTTAAGCCTACCTGCATGGTAGCTTTGACTTGTGGGAGTAGCTGCAAAGCTGGTCATGGTGGGGAAATAGGAATTCATAATGCCCATTCTGCAATGTATGGTGCAATGTTGGCTGCAAGTTAGGTAGAGAAGAAAACTGTACCCTTTTCAGAGCCACAGCATATTCCAGAGATGGGCTACATTCCCAACTCAAGAGGTGCATACCAAAATGTTCACAACTCCACGAGCCACAACACATACACACATGTGCTCCTTTGAAGCATCCCCCAGGCTGAGCCTGTCCTCCTTTGTGATTGGCTGGTGAAGCTCCTGCCTCCTTAGCAGCTGCCTTCAGCCTTAGCTTCTCAATGCCACACCCTCACCCAGCTGCAGTCTCAGTTAGGTGCTGTCCTCCCTCTACTGGAGCACCCTCAGCTCAATTCATGCCGGCACTAACCTTCATAGAAGTCCAGTTACCCAAAGGTGCTCTGGCTTGCCACAATTAGTTTGGCACGACTTGTTCTTGACAAGTTTTTGTAGAAGATGAGCAATTTCATTACCATCAGAGTGCTTACGAGGTTGACTGGGTGCAGCCAGTTGAGTCCTAATCCAGGCCCACCCCATGGCAGGAAATGGGCCCCGCCAAACTGTGGGGTCAGTGCACACAAGCATGGGGGAGCTGGGCGGCTTGGCCCATTTTTGAGCCAAGACGCTGCCCACAGGAGCAGCTGCCCGGCCTGGCCCTGCCTCCCCTTGGCCCAGCTGAGAGCTGGCTCCTGGCTGTGCGGTGGCCGCATGTGACAGGCGCTACCATTCGTTGCTCATAGCCCGGCAGCCTTGCTCCAAGTGTGGTGGGAGAAGTGCACTCTACCACATGGGCTGCCATGTCTTGGGCAGCCTTACTCCACTTGGGGCAAGGCTGTGCCGCAATGTATCCTTAAGCTTTCCTGAGGATGTGCCATGGAGCCATGGGGCAGGGCAAACATCTGGCACGTCCTGGACACACAAGTCACTGCATTGCATGGCTTGTTTGCCCATGGAGTAAGGCTACCCAAAGAGTTGTAGCCTCCCCAGCCCATCTTGTGTGGCTGTACCCACTGTTTTATAATCTGCTCTGGTATCTTCCCAGGTGTGAAGTGATCTGTAATTCATTCCCAAATCCTCTCCCCGCTTTTTAAAGACAGGCAAATGTTGACCAGTCTTCTGGCACCTCACCTGTTTTTCAAGAGTTTTCAAAGATAGTTGACAGAGGTGCTGAGTTCTTTCAGTGCTCATATCAACTAGCTAACATCACATTTATCATTCCTGTTGTGAAAGTGTAAAATGGGTATTCTCTGGGCTGAAAACTATTTTGTCACCTCATGATTAAATATGACTGACAGAGTTCCAGAGGATGTCATATTCTTGCATAAATAACTTTTTGTATTATTTTGCTAGGATTTACCATGCAAGCATGAGTGCATTCAAGCTGATTCAAAAGAGGTTCAAAGTGGTCAAACCGGTAACCTAACCATTATTCAAAGTTAGTGTCTGACTCGGAACTGAAACAGAAAGTTAAGATATACTGATGAACCCAAACTAGGACTGAACCAAACATTTTAATGGTTCTACTCCCTGATTTAAAGTAATATCCCTGAATAAGACTGAAATTAATGGATGTTTCAGACACTCTGCAGACTGACAGACTTCTCTGCACTGGTTACACTTCACTCTGGACCTTAGAGATTTTCTTCACAGTCATAACAGCTAGAGACTTACCTTAAAAAAATAAATTGGAGGATCTGGAGAATAACTGTGAAAGGCTAGCTGGTACTTCAGCATTTCCTTAGAGGATGTGCACTTTGAGAAACCTTGCATAAGTGGCATCTACTTTGGTATATGACACTGTGTTGTTGAATAAAAGATGGGAGAATTAATGCCAACAAAAAAATAAATCAACTTGATTACAATCTCTGCAACTAGTGCAGCTACAACAAGGAAACACCCTTTTTCTAAAAAAAAAAGTGATTTTATTGAGTTTTAATATACAGCTTTAATATGTTAGGGTAATCATACATCTCTTGTATTTCATTTACACATTACAATACAGACATGAGCTCAAATCTTTTGTTTTAATGTACAAAAGTATCCAATGGTTGTCTACTAGCAGCTTTGAAACATGGCAAGATAGATTCTAAGGATTTGAAGTGCAGTAAAAGACCCTATAGAATACAAAATGCATATAAAGGACTTTTCCTGTGGTGTATAAACAGTTTAGAACAAACAGTGCCTGATCCACAGGGCAGACAATTAGCAATTCAAAAAGTCACCAGCCAATGCTCCAGACAAAGAGAAGCATTACTCTGTGTAACAGCTTTTAGAAAATGGCCTAATTATAATTGTATCAAAGGAATTTGTACTGATCAGAAAAAAGTATCAAGAGAAATAGGCAAGAAACCGCACAATCAAAAAATGAAATATAAAATATTTTCACCACTATTTAAATGCCAAATTAATCAAGCAATAGTAAAAAAAATCCTGTTTAAAACAATGGCACTGTTTTGCCTATTTCCAATGAATTTTACTTATAAACACACTACATACTTGATTGTTTCTTCCATCTAGAGAAATGTGTCCATTTGGTCTGTCACTTCAGCAATGTTGATGTATATCAACCCACCACATTTCACTTTTAAGAAGACACATTCTAATGCTTTTTTCTTTTCTTTTTCTTTCCATATAGTCAACACTCTGGATTAGGTGTATCCTCATCTCAAGTTAAATACATTTCCTTCTTTTCTTTATACAGTGCAGAGTATACGGGCTTAGGTTATGTAGATTTTTCTCTACTCCAATTCACTGTCTAGTTCTGAATTCAGTGGTGTGCAGTAGTTTGGTTTGTCTGAAGGTACGTAGCCTGGCAGGCACAAACACTTGTACGAGCCTTCTGTGTTAATGCATTTGGCATTCTTGCAGAGAGACATCCTATTGTTCAGTTCATTACATTCATTCACATCTGCAAAGAAGTAACATCCAAAAATGAAGATAAAACCAACCATAATGTAATAAAGCACAGAAGTGTAACCCTGAACTATATGTAACAAAGAAGAAAATAAGAGATTGGACAATTTAGCGAATGAATAATGGGCTAAACATCACTGGTTTGAATTCAGCCCAGGTTGTTAATAAAGAAAATCAATTATTGCCTAGGACCTGTGTTTGCTGCGTTCTCCCCATCGGTTACAATAGGAGAACATGGGTCCCTGATTTATTAACACTATTATGTAGTGTCATCCCATACTTATTTAGTGGCCTATATAAAGTGAGTTGGTGATCCCCTATCTTAGCAGAGCACAGTTCCTCAGATGTTCACAGTGCCAAATCTTCTGTTTTCAGTCACTGGCACTATGCCCCATTCATTAGCACAAGGAGGTTGCAGACTAAATAATTGTCACATTGTGTAGATAATTAGAGGACTTTCAGGCCTTTGTCAAACGGGCCGCGGTGGGTAGGGGGGATGGGTGTGCGCCTGCGGTGGGTGTGCACCCGTTCTTATGGGCATGCACCCATTTTCCCCGCCTCCATGCATGGAGCAACAGGCATTGGAGCCCGTTGCTCCGTGGATGGGTGGAGATGGGTTGAGTGCGGAAGTGCGCACGCACCCCCATTGCGGGCGCCATTCCTATGGGTGCCCACTCATTCCCAGCACACCTGCGTTTGCATGGGTGTCCCCCCCACAGCACACGTGTGCGGTGGAAGGGAAGGGGGGGTCGCCCTTGTGAAAAATCCCTGTGTCACCAGTGCTCTAAGTCCAACACCTTGCATGTGTAGAAGTCATTTAAAAAAAAACAAATTAAGAGAAAAAACAGAAATGTGTGTGAAAGCAGTGTTCGGTGCCTCTATTTAGTGCCTTGGTCTGCATTTTACTGTATTACATTTTATTAATGCAAGTGGGGCAGTGGGTGTGGCCAGTAGTGGTGGGGCCTTAACTAGATGCATTACTATGGAATGCACAACTACACCGAATACAGATCTCAGTCTTAAGGCAAGGGTTCACTTGGGTTTATCAAGTAACAAGGTTTTAAACTGGTTTACACACCTTACAATTTTAAGGCTTTAAAGGGTTTACAATTTTACAAGAGTTTGCAGTTTGTATGTAAAATTCTCATGGTGCACTTTATGCATTCATTAGCAGAGAGAGATCCTATAGGGATAATTTGCACATTCAGCATCTGGGTTTGGTATGCATATAATCCAGGGACTCTCCTGCAGTCTGATATGAGGAACAGATGCCTTTCTGGACTGAAATAATCTCACTCTAAGAGCAAGACACGCATCTAAGCAGAAAAGATGTTGTCTTTCCCTCAATCAGGTCATCTATGCAGTTAATGCAATTGTTTCAGAACCTGGGATAAGAAGGATGAATCCCTTCAGTAAAGCAGTTCAAGGGAAAGAAAAGCTCTCTTCTGCTAAGACGAGTATCTTACTTGTCTTACAGATGTTTTCAGTTCAAAATAGCAAAGTTGCTCCTAGGATCTGGCTGCAGGAGAGTCCCTGATCAGATGTAAATCAAACCCACAGACTGAGCTTGCAAGCTATCCCTAAATCTATCCCTGCTGGGGAGGTCCCAGAGGGGGTGATGGGAGATTGCTTGTCATCCCCTCAATGCCTTCCCTGTGGTGTCTCCACAGGATTCTATCCTGTCTCCCCTCTTGTTCAATGTGCATCTGAGGCTGCAGGGCAAGAACATTCAGAGGTTTGGAGTGAAGTGCCATCAGCTCTATCTTTTTTTCATCCAACCCAGGTCCTGCAGTCTCACTGCTTACCGAAGGCCTGGCTGCTGTTGGGGACTGGATGAGGGTAAACAGATTGAAGCTGAATCCAGATAAGACTGAAGTGATGATGGTTGGCTGACCCTGTGACTTGGAGGGGATTGGGATACCTGTCATTGAGGGGGTCCATCCCCCTCTGGTCAGTCAGGTTCACAGCCTTGGAGTGCATCTGGACTCCTTGCTGCGCCTGGATTGTCAGGTTGCAGTGGTGACCCTGAGTGCTTTTTGCCAGCTCCATCTGGTGAGGAGGCTGTGGCCCTTTATTTCTGAGTCAGATCTGGCCACCATTGTCCATGTTTTCATTACCTCTCTCCTTCCCTTTGCCTCAAAGCTCCAGGAATGTGTCATCTACTCCCGTTGCCTGGACCTCCTCTCTGCCAACTCCTCCCTGGACCCTCTCCAATCTGGCTTCCGCCCACTCCACTCTACTGAAACTGCCCTGGCCAAGATCACCAATGATCTACTTGTCGCCAAATCTAAGCGCCACTACTCCATTCTTGTCCTCCTTGACCTCTCTGCTGCCTTTGACACTGTCGACCACTCACTCCTATTGGACTCGCTTTACTCTCTGGGCTTCCGTGGCTCCGTCCTTGACTGGTTTTCCTCCTACCTCTCTGACTGCTCCTTTAAAGTCTCGCTCCCCGAGTCAAACTCCCCCTCCCTCCCCCTCTCGGTTGGGGTCCCCCAAGGCTCTGTCCTTGGCTCTCTCCTCTTCTCTATTTACACCTTCTCCCTTGGCAAAATTATAGCCTCCCACGGGTTCCAATATCATCTCTATGCTGATGACACCCAACTCTATCTTTCTACCCTCTCTCTCACCTCTTCTGTCCACTCACGCCTCGTCAACTGCCTCTCCAACATCTCCGCCTGGATGTCCCGATGTCAACTCAAGCTCAACATGGC
>QEPC01015561.1:1736776-1750612 GCA_003113815.1 Sphenodon punctatus
CACTCCTGCACGCGCTCTCCGCTCTTCCTCTGTCCCCTCCCTCACTCTCCCTCGTTTCTCCTGCTCACCTAACCGCCTTCGACCCTTCTCCCTCGCTGCCCCCCATGCCTGGAACTCCCTCCCTACCCACATCCGCCTTGCCCCCTCCCTCCGCTCCTTCAGATCCCTCCTCAAGACCCACTTTTTCCTCGCCGCCTTTCCCAATGCCTGCTAGTCGTTTCCCATATACTTATTGTCTACCCTCCTCTGCAGACTGCTGCAACCAACCTGACTGTAACCAAGCCAAGCACACACACCTGAGACCTCACATCCGCCTGAACGTTTGTTTGTCTTCTCCCCTGTCTCTCCCACTGTCCCCCCCTCCTTGTCTATTAGATTGTAAGCCACAGGCAGGGACAGCGTCTATTGTATGTTTCTGTACAGCACCAAGCTCATGACTGGCGCTATATAAATGTTTATAATAATAATAATAATAATAATAATAATAGATTACTGCAACTCACTCTATGTGGGGCTGCCCTAGATGACTGTTCGGAAGCTGCAGTAGAGCGTGGGGTTCTGGCTCCTTTTGGGGGTGGGTTGCCATGAGCACATTACACCTATGCTCTATAATCTGTACTGGCTTCCTATAGCTTTCCAGGCACAATTCAAGGTGCTGTTTTTGACCTTTAAAGCCCTAAACAACGTGGGCTCCGTACATCTGAAAGACCTGCCTTTCCCTTCCATGTTCCTCTGTGATCCCTGTGGTCGACCGGGAGCGCTCTCTTGCGGGTGCCACCTGCCAATCTTCTCTGTATGACAAGGGCCTGCAGAGAGGTGTTCTCGGTTGCTCCTCCAGCATCTTGGGTGCAGGTAGGGTTTTTTAAAAAAGGATTTCATTGTATTTTCTTTGTTTTTATTACTGTAAGCTGCCCTGAGACTTCGTGGAAGGGCAGGGACCTCAGGGACCCATGTTCACTAAGTTTTCCCCATTGGTGGCAATGCGGAAAACAGTGAACATAGGTTCCTGGGTGGGGTATACATTTTAATCAATCAATCTCTCTATGCTAATGAGAGGGGCAGAAATACAGTGACAATGGCTGTGAAAATTTGCTGATTGAGAAACCACCACTCCTGCAGCTTCTGCCTGTCGTCCCCGCCAGTCCTTTCCTCATCTCCAGCTCCTTATTTTGGAAAAGCAGTTTTCTGTTTGCCTTGTCATGAAAAAGCAGCTTTCACCGTACTACCTTGCTCAGTGGTTGGTTGCAAAAAAAAAAAAAAAGAGCTAGGTAGCAGTCTTCTCTCGTAAGTCAGCCTCAGGAAGCCCCCAAAAGGTAAAGGTTATTCACATGAGCAGCTGCACTGCAGTCAAGTGAATCGGACTTCTCAGGTGAGATAATTGTGAACATGAACGGTAGCTGCGATATTGTAACATGTTCTTACCAACACAGGTCATTTTGGCCATATCCAAGTGGTAGCCATCAAAACAGTCACAGGTATAGCCTTCCTGCACTCTCACACAGCGCCCGTTTTCACATCCATTCAGAATGCCACATTCTTCTGCTTGTAACTCCTCAAAACTGTTCAGAAAACCTGTGAGGAGAAAGGAGTACCAAAAAAAAGAAAAGAAAAGAGCTTTATTCATAAAAACCTAGTGAAACTCTCCAATGATTTTGGATTATTATTGGGATGAGTCAGCTTTGTAGAAAATAGAACTATCTTAGGAGATCTGTCCCATCAGAAATACTGTGGTATACTTTAAATTGAAAGCAAATTGGCTATTTGAATTCTAGATTTTCATCCATGGCTCAGAGTTAAGACTTTGATCCACTTTTTTACAGGAAGGGGCCCAACTTCAAAAAGTAGCATAGAGATAATTGTACATAAACTCTGCAAAGAGTTTAGGGTAATTTTAAAGAAGAGCCATAAAAAGAACTTTTCTAACTTGGAATATATAAAAAAGTGACTGACTGTGGTTTTAGTTATTAACTATTTGGGATGAATTTGGATACGTGAGTGATGGAAGTCAATATTAGAAACCTAGGGAGTTAGAACAGCCCTTCTAACTGTTCTCTGTATCAGAGATGGGAAAATGGCAGCTCAAAAGCCGCATGTGGCTCTTGGGCACTTGTCCTGCGGCTCTTGCCAGAAGTGGCTGCCTGGGGGACGTGCCCATGCAGCTCCCTCAGGAGCAAGGGAAGCCAAGCTACCATTTGGGCTTCTGGGAACCTCATGGGGGCCGTGGCAGCAGGGGGAGCATACTCTGTGCTGCTATTGCTGCCCGAACCCAGCAGACTGCCTGGGAGCCAGAGCTTTGATCAGGGGCGTAGCTAGAGTGGAATGGGCTTCTGGCCAAGAAGTCAAGATGGGCTCCCCTCTTTGTGTCCCTCTGGTGGACCTAGGGGTGCCACCCGGCTCGGTGGGCTTGGCGGTGCTGCTATCAAACACACAAGACACCCAAAATGCAGTCAGCCTATTAAGCGCATTATGCCATGCAAAGAGACATATATATATATAAAAACCAGTTCAGTTGTGCCCCCATAATCCATTGATACTGTCCCCACCCCATAACCAGTTGATTTGCACCCCTGCCCCCATATAATCAATTCATGTTGTCCCTCACCCATAACCATTTCTACCTCCACCCATAACCAGTTCATTTGCACCCCCGGAGCAGAATAAATTGATTATATGGGAGGCACAAATGAAGTAGTTATGGGGTGGAGGGTTAAAGACAGTGTTCTTTAGCAATAACATCATTAATAAGAGTTAGTGAAATAGCAGTCATAATAATGTCAGAACTATATTTGCAGATTTTCCAAGATAGAATAGATATTGCTTTACAGCCTAAATTCCTACCTAAGCTATTATAAGTAAGACAGTTGTGAGAATGTGGCCCTTTTTACATGGGCCTCTCCCACCCATGAACATGCAGATTTCTGCATGTTCATAGGTGGTAGAGCCCCGTGTGAACAATGTGGTGCCTGCAGTGAGATGGGGTGCACGCGCCAGCCTAACATGCATCCCCACTCAACCCCCCACTCGTCCCCACGCACAGAGCAACCGGGGGAAACGGTGGTTGCTCGATGGGTGCAGATGAGTGGGGGGTGAGTGGGGATGCACGTGTGGCCATGTGCACACCCTGCCAATGCACCAGCAAGCCCATGGACACCCCCACCCAGTGGAGCCGTGTAAAAAGGGCCTGTGAGGAGCCACTAGAAGAAGAACCGAAGGTTGCTGCCTTGTAAAGAAGGTTCTTCGAGATGTCTCCTAACATTCTCACAACACCCACCCTTCCAGCCCCGCATGGAATTTTCTTATATTCCTAGAAAAGGTTGGAAGGAACTGTCATTCAGAGTGGGAGAGTGCTTTTTATACTAGAGGAGCTCGAGACCATCATGTGGTCTATTATTTGAATATGGTGAGCATGCCATGCACAACCTAGTTGTGAGAATGTTAGGATCCATCTCGAAGAACCTTCTTTACAAGGCAACAACCTTCTGATCACTCACATGGTGAGGCGTTTGTTTACAAATAGCTTTATCTCCCAGTCCAATTGGTGTCCTGGTGTCTGGCTGCTACTCTACTAACATGCAGAGGCAGGTGAGGGATGAGGACCCCCCCATGATGTGGGGTGCCCTGCAGCCAGGCCTCCTCCAACCCAGGCATGGGGCTGCCCCCCACGGGGCCAGACAGTGGCCCCTGGGATACTCAATGGAAGCTACGCCCCTGGCTTTGATATGGGGGAAGAGGGCTTGGAGCACTGCCCTGTCCCTGGGATTGGGGGAAGCCACAATCTGTGTAATATATGTTGTGCCTCTCAGTGATATGAAAATGTTGGTATGTAGCTCTTGGTCTTGGAAACTATGTCCACCCCTGATCTATAGCATTAACTCTCCCTTCTTCCCATCCCCCCACAAAAACAAAACTTTAGGTTCCTCAGTACATTATCGTTGAGAGCCACATTTTAAGGCTGTGTTTTATAAAGGTTGTCCACAACAATGTTTAGGTCCTCAGCTTGCTTCAGCTAAAGTCATTGGCAGAATTCAATGGGAGTACGTTTGGAGACTCAGAGCGCAGTTCTCCTGTTATTTAGTGCTAGAGTAGGCTTTTGTATCAGGTGCAAGTCTCATTTCAGTTGAGGACATAGCCAGAGGTCTGCACCCTGAATCTAAGTAGGTACATAAACAATGTAGCCATGTTACACTGACTTTCAAGACAGAACTTTGCTGTAAAAGGAGTAGGCATCTCAAAGGTTTATTTGAAATATTTTCTTTTCAGACTTGTGCATTTAGACATCTGATGACCGATTCTGGTTGACCTACCTCACACGCTTGTTGTGAGGATGAACTAGGAAAGGACTATAAAGCACTTTGAATAATAGGTCACTGCATAGTCATCTTACAGCTCTTTTTCTAGGGTAGACTTGTAAAACTTGGAGTCTGCAAGATCTGAAAGTATTTACTCCAGAGTAGCCCTACTGGATTGTGGTTGCAGTGACAATAGTGAGTTGGTGAATTTAGAACAATCACTTCAGACTAAAATGTATAGAAAGACAGTGTTCATTTTGCACTTTAGAGGTAATCATTAGATCAAACTGCAGATGGCAGTCAAGCACAAGCCAAAAAACACTTGGGGGAAAGTCCTGAGCAGCCTCAAGTGAAGTCCTGTATTCAGTAGGGATGGGCGAACGCGGTTCGGATGTTCGGACCGAACTCGGTCTGTTCGGACGTCCGAACTGAACTCTCGAACAACCGAACAGTTTGGTTGTGTTCGGATGAGTTTGGATGAATTCGGGGGCAGGAAAAATGTCTTTTCAGGGCCGAAAATTAGGTTTTGACTTTGTTTTAGTTTTGCTATTTTTGAATGTTTGGCCAAGTTCGGCCAAACCAAACTCGGCTGAACCGAACCATTGAACCCAAACTCGGGTTTCAAACCGAACGACCGAACATCCAAACATCCGAACTGTGTTCTGTTCGCCCATCCCTAGTATTCAGTTCAATAGCACCTCTCTCTCTCTGTCTGTAATAGGATGGAGACAAAGCAATTCCAATTAAGTCTTTTATGGGACCAACTGTAGTCGGTGAGATTATGCAAGCTTTCAGGTCACACAGGGCCTTTTCTCAGGCATGTAACAAGTCAGAACCACAGAATGAGCAAATACCAGTCCTGCATTTGCTCAGTCTATAGCAGGGGTGGGCACACTGTGGCTTTGGAGCCACCTGCAGCTCTTGGGCAGTTCAAGTACGGTTCTTAGCCAAAGCTGGTCCAGGACCCCATGCTTCCCCTTGTGGTCTTCTGTCTGTCTTCATTTGTGCCTGACTCTCAGCAGCCAAATTACGGTTTAAACTCTCAGCAGCCAATCACAAACCAGGAGAGGCTTGTGTGTGTGTGTGTCTTGTGCCTCTCAATCATATAAGATGGCTTGGGACTGGGAACGTTTCCCTGCCCTGGTCAATAGTTCTGACTTGTTACATGCCTGAAGAAGAGTCTTGTATGGCCCAAAAGCTTGCCGTATAATCTCACCAACTACAGATGGTCCAGGAAAAGATATTATCTGATCTACTTTGTCCATCTCTAACATTTGGGTCCAACATGGCAACCACCCTCTGTCCCTAGATTGTAGGTTCTCAAACTGGGGGGTGCAGAAGGTGTTCTGGAGAGGGTACGAGAACAACCCTAGCTGTCTACAGTCACTCTGATTGAGCTAGGGGGAATCTCCAAAATAATGGGATGGCAAGGAGGAGGAAATGGGGAAGCAATAGGAGGGCAGGAAGGGACAAGCAAGATGTGTGTGTGTGTGTGGTGTAGGGAGGGGCCTCAGCTACAACATACAAGTTGAAAGGTGTGCGGTCCAAAAAAGTTTGAGAACCACTGTTCTAGATTGTCTGTAATATGGTAACAAATCTGATTGTAGGAAATGTCATACTGGGTCAGACCAATGATCCATTGAGCCCAACATCCTGTCTCTGACAAAGGTCACTCTTGGCTGCTTTGGAAAAGTACCCAACATGTCATAATGGAGTTATCTATTCCCTGCTGTTCACTCCCAGCTCCCAACAGTCAAAGGTTATGTCCCTGCAACCTATTTGGTTAATAGCCATTAACGGACCTATCCTCCAAGAACATATCCAATCCATTTTTTAAAAGCAGCTATGCTACTGGTCTTGACACATCCTCTGGCAACAAATTCCACAAGTTAATGATGCGTTGTGTCAAATAATACTTTATTTTATTTGTTTTAAATCTGCTGCCAGGTAGTTTCATGTAGTGTCCCCTAGCTCCAGTACTATTAGGGAAGGTTTAAAACACCCTATGTACTTGTTCTATACCACTCATGATTTTATATACCCTCTGGGGGAATGTGCATCCCCGGTGAGAGCGGGTGGTGAGGGGGGGATTGGGGGTGGGGACAGTCCTCGCCATTGGTAGAGTGGGACAGCCGGTGGGGTGGGGTTTTAGGGGCTGTCCCAGCTGGGGGGTGTTCCTTTGCCATTGGGGTCGTGATGGGGTGGGGGCGATATGGTCCCGGGGTGTTGAATCTACAGCTGACCTCATGTGTATCACGGAGACCTGACTGGACAATGAGTCGGGGCTGGTATTGGCTGACCTTGTCCCAGCGCGGTACTCCGTGCAGCATAAGCCATGGCTGGAGGGATTGTGGGGGTGCAGGAGCCATTATTTTTAGAGAGACATGGTCTGTTAGGAGGTTTCCCTCGGGTTGTAAGGGACTCCATCTTGCGATTGATTTGGCAGGAGACAGATTAGGGATGCTGCTTGTATACCATGCACCTACCTGTACAGCGGCATCCCTACATGCTCTGATGGAGCTGGTGTCAGAGGTGGTGTTGTGAACTCTGAAGATATTAGTCTTGGGGGGATCTCAACATTCACGCTGATGCCAGTCTTGGCGGGGTGGAGTGTGAATTCATGGCCGCCATAACAACCATGGATCTGTCCCAAGTTGCCATCGGCACTACACATGATGGAGGGCATACCTTGGACCTGATTTTCTGCACTGATCGTGAGGCGGGGGAATCTGTTGGTGGGGGAGGTATTAGCTAAGTCCTTACCGTGGACAGATCATTACCTCCTGAGGGCCTGCCTCTCGGCACATGTCTGCCCCTGGAATGGTGTGGAATCAGTTCGGTTGGTTCATCCCCGGAGTTTAATGGAACCAGAAAGGCTCCAGAATGCTCTTGGGGAATTGCCCTCTGATCCAGATGGCTGACAGTTCAATGACCTTGTGGCTTTTTGGAACACCCTGCTTTCTGAGGCCATCGACCGGATGGCTCCTAGGCATCCGCTCCCAAAGCGTCGGTATTGCCAGCCCCCATGGTTTACGGAGGGCTTGCGATTGCTGAAGCAGGAAGGGCGGTGATTAGAGTGATGGTGGCGGCGGTCTCATGCTGAAGTTGACAGATTGCGACATAGAGCTGATCTGTGAGCCTATGCCGTGGTGGTCAAGGCAGCAAAAAAGGTTTTTTTTGCTGCCCTGATAGCATCTGCAAAGTCATGTCCAGCGGTGCTTTTTCGGGTGGTGCGGGGGCTGGTCAGTTCAGCTTCCCTCCACCTGGAACCAGAAATATCAGTGACCTGCTGTGACATGTTTCTTGATTACTTTGTGGTCAAAATCGTTCGAATTCACCATGACTTTGACACTACATTTTTGGCACTAGGCAAACCAGAGGCTGTGGAACTAGGCAAACCTTGTCCAGTTTTATGGGTTTATGAGTTTCAGTGGCTGTCAGCCACTGGGGCAGGGGATGTCCTTGGAGCTGTTAAGAGTGACCTTTTTGTGAACTTGATCTGTGCCCGTCCTGGCTGGCTAAGGCCAGCCGGGAGACGCTGGGCCTTTGCTGGCGGGAATGGTCAATGCCTCCCTTCAGGAGGGTGCCAAACTGCTTCAAAGAGGTGGTGGTGCAGCTCCTGCTCAAGAAACCATCTCTTGACATTGACTCCCTTGCCAGTTATTGGCCAGTCTCTAATCTCCCCTTTTTAGGAAAGGTTACTGAATGGGTGGCGGCTCAGCAGCTGCAGGGGCATTTGGATTGTGTCATTTTTCTGGATCCTTCACAGTCCAGCTTTTGTCCAAATTATGGCACTGAGACTGCGCTTGTGGCTTTGGTCGACCTTCGCCGGGAACTGGATCAGGGTTGTTTGACCCTGCTGATATTGTTAGATCTCCTGGCTGCTTTTGATAACGCTGATCATGAGATGTTGGTGGCCTTAAGGAAAGCGAGTGCACCGTAGAGTGACACAACAGCACTTGTGACCTGCCTTGTGGCAGGAATAAAGACATTGGGGAACTGGGGCTTAGAACTCTTAACATTTGTTAGGCCCGTGGCCACTCAATACCTGGTAAGTGTGGGGGCTACTTTAGATGCCTGCTGTCAGCCTAGGGACTACTTCTGTTTTGTTAGCCCGGGGCCCACTGCGATTGCCTATTAAACTGGGGCATTCTGTATGTTTAACAGTCTGGGGGCACCTAGAATACCTATTAGCCTGCGGATTACTTTGAATATCATTTAATTCGGGGACCACTTTGTGTGTCCATTCGTGTACAAAATATTGTAAATATTTAATATTTTTTATTTTATTTAATATTTTTTATTTGAGTTTTTATAATGGAAATACATTCAAGAAAGATACGGGGAACTATGAGTGTGGCTGATGAATTAGCAGAGGCTGAATATATGTCAGACCCCCCAAAAGGGAGAGGTAATTTGATGAAATCTAAGCTTATGCAATTTTTTACTTCAACACCGGAGAGAACAGCGGTACATGCTCAAGAGATAGGGCAGTCAATTAGCATGCTGGGAGATGAAATTTTGCAAACTTCTATTTTTTATTATTATTATTAGCATTCATATAGTGCCAGCAATGGACCTGGAGCTTTTCAGAAAACAAGATCGACACGGTCCCTGCCCGAGAACTTACAATCTAAGGAGAAATTGATAAATATGAAGGCTTGGCAGCAGTTTATAGAATCTGCATTGTGTAAATTTACTACTGATACTAATTCCCGATTTCTTCAGATGGAGACTTTATTGGATGTGAAATTAGGGGAGATGACCAAGAGGATAGCGGATACCGCAGATTTAATCTTCCAGATGAAAATTTTAGTAGGAGGACTTTGGTTAGAGTTCTCCAATTCATTAGCTTCCATTAATAAGAATGAGATTCCTAAGATAATGCTAGCAGATGCTACCACACAGACTAAGGATGTTTTGTTTATATTAATAAATTTACCCAGGTTGGTGACATAGATCTTATGTCAACTGAAAAGCCTGTATCACAGGGTAGTGTAACAGTTATTACAAATCCTACAGAAGTGGCTCAGATGGTGGTCAAACAAGATATGCCCTTATCGGCTGATAATTACACGTATCAGAGATCAGAGGCCCCCTTGAAGGGCAGAAAAACAATTCAAAAGCAGGGTAAAGGGGAGGAGCCAGTAAGGCATCTGAATCGAGTGACTCAAGAAACTTCTATTTGTTGGGCTCCCTCTTTGATTTTCCATCTTAATAAAAGGAGAAAGTTTGACTTGCTGGGGAGAAATTGCTCTATGGGTTCCCTACACTTTAGTGAAGTTATAAAGAATCTAGTGGGATTGCATTTAAACCCATCAGAGACTGAAGCAGTAAGCCCATTTTGTGATAAGGGAAGATTGAAGGGACTTTTAGATTCTTTCTTCGCTGGGAACTGGATTTTGTTCACAGTGTGAAAGCGGATCAGCTTTGGAGACTACGTAGAAAGCTAAGGGCTTCAGGCACATTTCTACAAAGAGTTGAAAATTCGCTAGCTAGAGTTATAATGCAGGTTGCCTAAAGATTCTATTAAGAAATATATTACGCCTGTTTGGGACCCAGTACAGGAAGAGCAAATAAATGGAGGTTCTCAGTCCTATTTAGAGGGCCCTCGGAGACATGTCCAGTCTGCTGATTAGAGTATACAAGGATGATTGACTAAAGATAAAATTGAGTCCTTGGAAAATTGTGATTGTTTTGAAGTAATCGGTGGAAAGACTCTTGGGAATGAAGCAGCAGAGAATCTAACATCTAAAATACTTGAGAGTGGTAACTCCTCGATATTACACTTGGAAAGCCCATGGAGCCTTAAAGGGAGTTGTCAAGAGGAGAATCAGATCTCTGGTAGTGAGGAGGTTAAGGAGATTGACTTCTAGGGATGAACCCCTCTTCGGTGGCATTAAGTTGGAATATTCAAGGTTTTAAGTCCAAGTTCGATGAGAGAGATTGGATAAATTTTATGCATGGCTTTTGATATTCTTTGTCTCAAGGAAACATGGTTGACAGAAGAAGAAAGGGGATATTTGGTATTTAATAGTGCAGGAGTTAGAAGAGGAGTGAAGGGACATCCCTCCGGAGGGTTGGCAACTTTGATAAGACCCTCAATACAGGGAGTGTTTAGATTACTACCAGGCGGATCTAAGAATTTTCTAGTTGTTGAATGGATCCCATTCCAGGTCTCCCCTTTTGTTCTAATAAACTCTTATATTCCACCAGATGGTTCACTATATTACGATGTTATTATATGGAGGCAACTGAAGGGACTTCTAGATTCTTTAGAATCCCCTTGTCCAGATGCAACTGTTATTTTGTTGGGTGATTTCAATGCTCGTATTGGAGATAATTTTTGTGAAATTGTAAATAATACACTATGGTATACCTGATAGAACTGCTGAAGATTGAAATAGAAATAAAGCAGGCTTGCATTTAGTAGAACTCTTCAGCAAATACAACCTGGTTCTGTTAAATGCAAGGGTAGAAGGGGACCTTGCCGGAGAATATACGTATATGACAGCCAGTGGTAATAGCATAGCTGATTACATTGCCATGTCAATAGCTTCCTTCTTCTCTTTCCCCCATTTTAGGGTGTTTTTGAGACCTGAAAGCGATCATAATCCATTGCTGGCAGAAATGAGAGGGCTGTGGAGGGATGATTTGCACACTTCGGATATACCGTCAGGAGATAGTGATCAAATAAAGACTATTAGAGTGAAATGGACTAGTGAGATTGCTGGTAGAGTGCAGAGTATTATTCAGGAGCCAGATACTAATGCTTTAGTGAGGAAAATTAACTCTACTCCATCTGCCTTGGAGGCTAGTGTTGTATATTCAGAATTAATGGCCCTTTTTCAAGGGTTGTTTGTAAATCAGTAAGGATGAAGGGATTACCAAATACCATTAGACCAACATGCAAATGGTATGATAAGGAATGTAGGAATGCAAAGTGGGAGATGATCAGGGCTAAGAAGCTGTGGAATGAACAAAGAAATCCCCAAAGTTGGAATGCTTTGAAGATAGCAAAGACTGCATATAGGAAGTTAATTAAAGAGAAAAAACAGGAACAGGGATACTATTTATGGGAGAAGCGGAAAACAGCTGCTTTAACTAATGCTTATTCAACTTTTTGGCAAATTGTTACTAGATCGGCTAAACAAAGAGCAGCTATGCTTTGGGCACTGATCAAGGAGACAGAGTGGGTTAACAATTTTTCAGTGATTTTTAATGCTCTTTACGATAACAGTGAAATTCCACTTGAAAAGTTAGATGATAGTGTAATCACTAGGGATGAAGTATTCTCTCCTATTGTCTCCAAGGAGCTTGTTTTGCAGTATATAGTAAAACAAAGAAAGGGTAAGGCACCAGGCATTGATCAGATTCCGGCTGAAGTTTGTTCAACCGTGCCACAATGGTGGGCTGAAATCCTGGCAGCGTTCTTTACTAAAATAAGTCAGCAGAAGTATCTCCCTCCCTCCTGGAATGTTAGTATTATCATTCCAATTTTCAAGAAAGGTAACATCAAAGACTCAGCCTGTTATCATCCAATAAGTTTATTGCCAACAATACGGAAATTGTTTGTCCAATACCTGTTGGAAGACCTGGAAGCTTGGGTTTTAGCAAATGGATTGCTGGCTAAGGAACAAGCAGGTTTCTGGGCAGGGAGGTCATTGCTAGACAACTGTAACCAAGCCAAGTACGTGCACGTGAGACCTCGCATCTTCATGAATGTTAGACCCCTTGTCTCTCCCTCTGTTCCCCTTCCTAAGTCTCTCCCCCAGCTCCTGTCTCTCAGATTGTAAGCCCTAGGGGCAGGGACCGTGTCTATTTTATTACTTTGTAAAGTGCCAGGTACACTGCTGGCGCTATATAAATGTTTGTTAATAATAATAATAATAATAATAATAATAATAACAACTGTTACGTGTTTCTCCATCTTACTGATAAATATGTAAGGTTCAGACATGGGAAGCTATTTGCAGCCTTTATAGATTTCACTAAAGCTTTTAACAGCATAGATCATGTCAAATTATGGTGTAAACTAGATAAAATGGGGATAAATAGACATCTGCTGGAATTATTGATTACTTTGCATCACAATTCACAGGCAGTTGTTCGTTTAGATAGCACTGGTGGGTTATCGCAGATATTTCCTACCACAATGGGTGTTAGACAAGGATGCGTTCTTGCTCCCCTGCTATTTAGTTTATTTATTAATGATTTGGTACAAGAGATAGCAATGTAAACACGTCTCCCCCTTTAGCTGCAACAAGATCTGTTTCAGTGCTTCTATATGCAGATGATGTAATATTTATGTCACAGACCAAACGGGGGCTCCAGAGATGTTTAGACCAGTTGCAGTGTTATTGTAAAGAAAAGTGTATGAAAGTCAATGTGCAAAAGATTAAGATTGTACATTTTGGTTGCGGGGTGAATTTACATAGCTAGATTTACGATAACCAAAGTAGAGGATCTCCAGGGGAACTCCTATACTACTTTCCTGGGCCCAACACAAGTGAGAGTTGATTCTAAAAGTCAGAAGCTCATCAGCGGCTCTAGCGAGGTTTTATCGGTCATCTAGCTGCCCTAGTATTCCAGCAGTAATAAAATCATTTAAGGCTAAAGTTATAGCTCAGCTGTTTGGATTATTAATTTATTATTATTATTAATAATAATTATTATTATTATAAGCATTTGTATAGCGCCAGCTGTGTAACTGGCGCTTTACAGAACAATCAGATAGACGTGGTCCCTGCCTATGGCTTACAATCTGAATTCTCATTTGAATTCTCATTTATGATATGAGCATATGGCAGAGAAGTGGAGGCTGTACAAAATAATTTTCTTAGGAATATTTTGGGCCTTGTGAACTCTATTCCAGCATTTTTATTAGAGCTGAACTCGGATTGCCTTCAGTAGGCTCTCAAGCTAATCTAAGAACTCTATCTTTTGGGGAACGATTAAGGATTCTGGAAACTATTAGACTACACTCTATCTGTTTGAGTGAACAGATTTGACATGGGGGGAGGGGTAGTACTATATCAATGGTGGAAGAGAATCTCCTTTCTGTTAACTTCCACTGGTTTATTGCCTACCTTCTATCAGGATATTATTTGCCCAATGAGAATAATTAAACAGAGATTATCAGATTTAGAAATCCAGAATGACTGGACTCTAAATCAGGAACCGAGAATTGCCCCACTATGGGTATTTTCAGACGTGACGGGGCCTGTATTGACCCCGTCACGGAATCACCCATTGATCCCCCGCCAGGATCAAACTGGCATGTCCAACAGACGTGCCAACTAATCCCGGCAGGGAATCGGGGAGGGGGCGGGGCCACGCGGCTCAACGTGCGGCCGCACAGCCCCGCCCCCCCCCCACTCCCTAGGGCGCCCGCCCTCTTGGGAGACGGATGGGTGCCGTGGCCAATGCGGCTGCAGTGCCTGCCCGCCTCCCCGGGGAATTGACCACGGCCCGGAATCCTGCCGCTAATTCTGGGCCATGGTCGGGGGACAGACGAGACAATCCCCCTGATCACGGGGGGGGGGGG
>QEPC01015561.1:1750617-1827050 GCA_003113815.1 Sphenodon punctatus
GGGGGGGGGGGGAGGGGGAAATCACATTGAACATGCAAACAGAGATGGTCCGGGCAGGACCTCAGTTTGCGTATTCAATGTGATTCCCCCCCCCCGTGATTCACGGAGGTGAACATCTGGCGGGGAGCTTCCGTTCCCCCCAACAGACGTGACGAGACCACGATCACTATGTGGCAATTCCCCGTGGTTGAGCATGATCTCGTAACGTCTGAAAATACCCTATACCAGTTTATTAAAACAGAAGTAGGGATGGAAAGGTATCTGAGTGAGATAAATCATTTTCAGCTTTGCAGGGCTTTCTCTGCTGCGAGATTTGAGTGGCCTGTCAATAGGCCAGATGAGGATCGGTTGTGTCCCTGTTTTATGAACAAAGTAGAGGATCTCCAGCATATGTTTTTTGAGTTTCCATTATACACTGAGCTACGACAAGAATGGCTGGCTCCCTTTTTTGGAACCCAAGAGTTTTCTGGACTAATTTCCGAAAGATAAAGTTTCTTTTGAATTCTGGTAATGCTAAGATTGATTACGCTGTAGCTGTATTTGTACTTCACATTTCTTGTAGAAGAAAAATGCTCTGCAAATTTTAGCAGATAAAGTTTTTATTTTAATTCTATGTTTTTGTAAGATGTGTTTGAATGGTGAATAACTTAATAAAAATGTATGTATGTATGCAAGCCCCAAGGAGGGCAAGGCATACTATGAATCTCGATTTTCCAAGATCTTTGTGCAAGCTGTAGTGCAGGGGCCAAGTGTTGGCAGCACAAGCCCCGAGAAGGGATAGGTCTTTGTTTTTCAAACTTTGTGTTGCTATGATTGTGACTGGGGTCCCAGGGGTCAGGTGTCGCCAGCGCAAGCCCCAAGAAGGGCCAGGCATATCATGAATTTTGATTTTCCAGGAATATAATTTTAACCCCTAGGGATTAAGTGTGATCCAAGTGCTAGTTGCTGGGTGAAATTCTTTTGATTGCCCGCAGTGCAGGGGTCAAGGATTTTTCAGGACTGTATTTTAGTCCCAGCAACCAAGTGTATTATTTTAAATGTTTTGTTTATGTTCAATTATGTATGTACTTGTTTGATTGTGCAGTGGCTATGGCGCAAGCTAAATGCCTTAATAAATAAAGCTAAGCTTCACATGAGCAGTTGGAAGAATGGTCGGTGGGGGACCATGTGTGGATGTGTTTCATATAAAAACACCCACAGAAATAAGCATACCTTTCAACCTCTGGTCTCTGAAATGAGTGACAGTCGAAATGCAGGATGTGTTATGCGTAAGATTTACATATGCTGCCTTACACACATTTATGCAAATTTAAAATAGCCCATTGCCTAACTTTGACATTTGGCTGGATAAAGATATTTTTTTTTGGCTAAAAATACCTTCTTAAAAAAATGAAAGGAACTATACACACTGACTTCTCTCATAGCAGACATGACCCCTTGTCCTTTCCATCTTTATTTTAAAGCTCTCTCAGAGCGCTACCCTCTAAACTACTTGGCATTGCCCCTCCAATGAGCTCGACTCTGCACACAACCTTCTCTCATAAAGCTCTACCCTCATTCCACACTTCTCCTGTGTGGGTTCTCTCTATGGGTATTTTCAGACGTTACGAGATCACAGTGAACCACGGTGAATACGCACCTGTGGTCAATGTGGCTCGCACGTCTGTTTGGCGGCCGCCAGATGTTCGCCACGGTCAATACCCACATGGGGTCAATTTGAACCACGCTTCCCGGGCTAGCAGGGGGAATGTCCTGGGAAGCGTGGTCAAAGATCCCCAGCGGGGACCAAAAAAAAGTAACGTCTGGCTGGCTGCCACGGCCCGGGATCCCCGGTGGGATCCCGGGCTGTGGCGAATCCGGCCCGCCGCGCCCGCCGCATTGGCCCCGCCGCCTGCCCGTCTCCCCGGAGGGCGGGCGGCGGGAGCGTTGAGGGGGTGGGGCCGTGCGGCCGCACGTTGCGCCGCGCGGCCCCGCCCCCTCCCAGATTCCCCGCCGGGATCCCCCCGGCACATCTGTTGCGGCGTGACGGGGTGACCCCGGCGGGGAATGAATAGGGTGATTTCGGTACGGGGTCAATGGGCCCCGTAACGTCTGAAATCACTCTATATTTCAGTGCTAAGTAATAGTTGACTGTTGAATGCTGAAGCTGGTCTAATATTTTTTATTTGCTATTGTGATAAAAATAACTTTAAAATGAAAGAAACAAGCAACATTTTGCCCATTATGAAGGCTAGGTTTGAACTCTTGCCTTATCAATTATCTTTCCCCAGTTCTATTACCAGAATAAAAGGAGGATGTTCTGGCTGCTACTTTTTAATTCAATCAAGAGATCTGCATGTCATCCAATACGCTAGATAGCTGTTTTAATGTTGCCACAATAGTAATAGTATTATGGTTGGGTGGTGAGGTTTTGTAGCAGTCATGCCAAAAGCTCTGAGTTCTAGTCTGCCCTCTACTGTCATATCTCCCCTCTGCTACTTAAACAAACAAACAAACAAACAAAAAACACCAGCAAAAAGTCCCGTAAAGCAAAACTGCTAAAAGTCTCATAAAATTTAGGACACTCCAACAACGTTCCTGAATCTGAGACACTTGAGAATTATGCCCTTATGTTTCCTCTGTTCCCTTCTTTAAAAACCACACACAACTGCTGAAAACCCTTAAAAATCAAGGACATCCTGCAAAATCTGGGAGGTATGGGGATGTGTCCATACTGAATAAAGAACTATGCAGTTTCCAAGTGTAAAATTAGACCCTGCCTTATGACCTCTGATTTCCCTACCACCTACTATGTTTCTGGGCAAGTAATGCACTGTGGTCATGCTAAAGCAGACTGTTCTTTGTGAATGAGAACATCATATAAACTCTCCATTCTTCTCATGTAAGCTGTGCTGGAAAATCATGGAAAGTTGGTGTGAACAGTTTTTAATAACTTACTATACCCCAAAGGAGTCTGTGCCACATGCTCCAAAGGAAAATTAATTTGTAAGAAGGAAAACTGGCAGTTCTTTTGACCTTCAGCTGTAAATCTGTTGGTAAATATAAATTTAGTACATTTGGAAGAGATTATTTCACTATATTAAAAAATTAATATTGTACTTTGGGTCCAATTGGACTCACAGAGCTCTTGGCTTTTGAACCAGAACACCTGACAGAAAGCTAATGTCTTTGGAATAGCTAGAGCAAAATAAATAAGGCTGCCTTAAAAGCAAACAGATGACTGGAGCCAACTAAAAGAAAGCAATCCAAGTTAGAATTCTAATTTCAGCTGCCTTATATAACAGCAAAGGCTGCTTACGGTCTTCAGCAAAGTATGGGTCTGTTTCTGGGGTATAGTGTTCTTCAAAGTCCACTAAAGCATCTTGTCCATATGGCCGCCGAGATCCAGGAGCAGGAATGTTACACAGCTGGGCATAATCCTCTGAGGGGGAGAAAGCAAAATGACATGTAAATAATATGTATTCATGGGAAGGGTCACAATAGGACAGTCTCGGTGATCATTAGCTCCTAAGTGCTGGGAAAATCTTTCTACTTAGAAACACAAATCTTCAGTTCCTGCTAATTATTGTCTCTTCTGAGGATTTTATTGTTACATTGTAATGAACTAATTTTATTCCTGTTGTGACTTCAGTGTTTTCTCATATGATTCATAGACTGATAGATTTTAAGGCTACGATCACCATTACGATTGTATAAATTAACTTCATGTATAACAAAGGTCGTAGAAATTCCATGTCATTTAATCAGAACAAGATGTAAAGACTTAGGGCCAGATTCACAGCTGGTATGAACTGCATCACAACTCTGTTAATCCAGAGAGAGTGTGGTTGCCTGTGTTGTACCAAATGTAAGAGATGGAGACAAAGTCATTCAGATGGTATCTTTTATTGAACCAACTGCTGTTGGTGAGATTGTACAAGCTTTCAGGCCACACAGGGCCCTTCCTCAGGGATATAGCATAGCCAGTCAGAGATATATAAACTGAGCAAATGTAGGACAAGTATATAGGCATGGAATGACATGGGTGGAAGTGGATAAGACAAGGTAACTGGTGGGGAGGAGGTTAGATAGGGAGAAAAGAGAGGGAGAGATGCTAGACATTTAAAAACAGGGCTGTAATATATATATATTGGTGTAGGGGATAAAGAAACAACAGGTAACGGTAAACACATAGAGAGGACAAGGCTAACACAAACGTGGGTAGGGGGTATAGTAGGAAAAAGCTTATCAGGTGAAGGAAATATACATACGTTAATGTTCTATATGAATAGAAGGACTGTTAAGAGCATAGAAAAAGACTAAGAATATTGGCTACAATTAACCAAAGCCTCTTTTTCTTCACATCAAGTTTATAGAAAGAATGGCTGGAAACAGGCCTAACATAGGGTGTTTTCAGATGAGGTGCTACCCGCATGGCCACCCAGGAGCCACGGATCTGACTACCTGTCTGAAGGTGGAGTGGCCGGATGTGCACTCCCATGAGCCACGGAGCACCCACTCATGGCCACGCATGTAGCCATGCTGGGAAATCTGGAGTGCTTTGTGTGGGGCCAGCCAAACGTATGGTGGCCGATTCCATGGCTGCAGTAGCCATGCTGGGAGCCACCAGTTTAAATTGTTCCCCACGTACTCCACCTGCGTGGGTGCTCTGTGGCAGAGCCATGCATCAGCCACGCCTGCATTGGCTTGCTCATTTGAAAAGAAAGACAGAGTACTACCTAATTCAGTGCACTTGCTAATTTTTGTTCAGGAAAGGAAGTAATTGGACAGTGATGTTAACTGATGAGACAGTCGCCTGCTGGATTCCGGGTTCGCTCTGTGCAGCCCCCACTTACATGGTTCAGTGAACAAACCCAATAAACAGGAAGGCGCTGTGCACACCTGCTCCTCATTACTCATAGCTGTGGTGAACTCTGGGTACGGGAAGTCACCCCTGCTATGTTTTTTGTCTGTTTTCTCCTGCTTTTGGAGCATGTTTTTGGAGTGCTCCAAAAGAGAAATTAAACAGTCGAAGCATCAGTGAGAGTGAGAGTGGAGAGAGCACTCACTCCTCAGACCACTCTAGGCGCTACAACTGGGATTCTATGGTTCTGGTGGACCTGTATGTGGGCAGAGGCTGCACACACCTCAGTAGACAGGAAGCAGCCCTGTAGGTGCACATTAACCAGGATTAGCCCTAATTAGAGACAATGGGTGTAAACAGACAGACGTGGAGCCTGCCTGCCCCCAGAGCTGCTCCGGGGTGCAGCCCCACATCTGCCCTCTTCCAGCACCGCTTTAGTCCACTTTAGATGACTGGTGGGTGTCCTTGGGCCGTGGTCCATCTGCGCAGCATCACACCACCATAGAGTTGTGGCTGCTCACCCAATGCTCTAGGCTGGTGCCTGCAACTTCATAATACTGCGTCATGGGTCCACCCAACAGGTGGAGAGCAGCTCCTTGTTCAGCCGTTGCTCTGAACGTTGGGCTTGGCCAGCTGGCTGGCCTACTCCTCATGGAGCACTCCAGGATCTTCTGGAGTGCTGCTGGTGTGGTTGCCCTGGAGCAGGCATAGCCTGCTCTGCTTTGCACATCTGGTGGGTACTGCTACATGAACCGGTCAACCTGGGGATGAAGCAGGCTGGTGCAGGCAGAAGTGGAGCTGCTGTCCATCTAAAAGCACCCATTTTGTTCATGACTCAAAAGGCGCATGTTGTTCTTTACAATGTAATTTAATACTTTATAGAGGGTGCGATAGCGCCCTCTATTAGTTAGGACATGACACAGTTCTCAGGCAATCTCTGCCTATCTGTAGCATTGTAGGTTTTTAGTCACTTGCCTTCCGGGTTGCGACTGGAATCTTTGCAACAGATATCTCATGTACTAAGGAACCAACGCTAACATTATTGTACTTGAAAATGACAGCCAAACCTCTAGTAATCGCTACTCAGTTGTTTTAAAAAAGAGATTTTAATAAAGAACTTCTCCTTCCATAAAGAACTCATTAAAAGTGAATAGGAGGAAATCCTTACGTTGCGCATGCATGCAGAAGACAGGGCACTCAAGACTCCAGGAAACTAAGTGTTCAAACAAACAAAGTCACAGGCAGGGAGCTGGGGGGATACGGAGATCTGGGTCGGGCGGGCAGTTTGAGCTATGGGGGGGCAGGGAGCTGTGGGGAGTAGACTGAGCAGTGCGGGGGGTGGGGTGGCAGAGAGCTGTGAGGTATTATAATAGTAATAATAAAATTTATTTACAGTGACAGCCAAATACGAGCTGGGGGTAGTTTAATCCATGGGCGGGAGGGGGCAGGAAGTTAGGGTGGGGGGGTAGTTTGAGCTGTGGGGGGGCAGGGAGCTGGGGCGGGGGTAATTTGAACCAGGGGAGGGGGTAGGTATACCAGATGGGCCTCCTCTGATCTGGCCTTGAGGATTGTTCGTTGGATCAGGGGAATTGGAGGAAAGGCGTATAGCATTCCTGTTGGCCATTTCTGGGAGAGGGCATCTGCTGCCACCGCTTTTGGGCACTGGTGTCTCGTTAAGAATTTTGGAAGCTTCACATTGAACGGGGATGCAAAGAGGTCGAGGGATGGTTCCCCAAACCTGGCTATCAGTTGCCGGAAGACCGATGGGTTTAGTGACCATTCTCCTGGTTGTATAGTTTCGCGGATGAGCCAGTCGACTTCCACATTCGCTACGCCCCGGATGTGTTGGGCTGACAGGGACAGGATTTAATTCTGAGCCCACGTGAAAAGCCTGACAGCCTCCCTGTGTAGAAAGGCTGCTTTCGATCCTCCTTGGTGATTTACGTAGGCCACTGCGGTGATGTTGTCCGATAGGATCAAAATGTGTCGACCCCGTATTTGTGCCTGCAAGGTCATTAGAGCTCTGCAAATTGCCAACAATTCCAGCCAGTTGATACTGTTCCTTTGCTCGGCTTTCTACCAACTTCCGTGTACTGCCTTTCATTCGAGGATGGCACCCTAGCCTGTGAGGCAAGCATCAGTGGTTATGACGATCCTGTCTGGGGGATCCAGCTTCACCCCCGTGGTGAAGCGGTTGGTGTCCATTCACCATTGTAGCGATATGATTGTCGATTGGTCCAGATGGATTGATATCCTCTTGTTGGTGGCCAGTTGCATCTGGAACGGCCTCAGCAGAGCCTGGAGTGGTCTGGCATGAAACTTGCTCCATTGCAGATGGCTGAAACACGACACCATAAGCCCTAACAGTCGTGCCAATTTGTGAATGGGTACTTTTGGGAGACTCAGTACTTCCAGGATTTGGCTCCTGATCTTGTTTTGTCTCTCCAGAGGGATGAATAGTCTCCTGAGCAAAGTGTCCATGATGATTCCCAAGTGTTCCAATCGTTGGGTTGGAAAAAGATGACTTTTGCCGTGGTTGATGACATACTTGTGCTCTTGTAGATAGGCCGCCGTCTGGTCGACGTGGGCCTTGCAAACGTTCCTGTTGTTGGCTTTGACGAGAAGGTCGTCTAAGTACGGGAATACGGCTATACCCCGGAGTCGGAGACTGGCGATAAGGGGAATGAGAACCTTCGTGAAGGTCCTCGAGGCTGTGGCCAGTCCAAATGGGAGTGCACGAAATTGCCAGTATCGATGGTTGTAGAAGAATCTCAGCCATTTCCTGTGGGCCGGATGGATCAGGACGTATAGATATGCGACCTTCAAGTCTATTGATGCCAACCAGCTCCTGGACTGTAGGGATAGGGTTATTGACGCCAGTGTCTCCATCCGGAATTTCTGCGTCTTGAGATGTTTGTTTAAATATTTCAGGTCTAGGACCGTTCGCCACGAACCCTCCTTCTTCTGAACCAGAAATAATATGGAGTACAGACCTGATCCCTGCTCCCCAGCTGGTACTGGTTCTATGGCCCCTGTTTTCGCCAGTCACTGAATTTCTCCTTCCATTGTGGTGTGTTTCGTGCTTATGGTTGACTTTTGGGAGATGCGCATGAATTCCCTTGGTCTTTTTTGGAGTTCTGTAAGATAACCCATGCTCATCATCATAATTTATTGACGGGACTGGCTCTTGCCATGGCCCAAACAAACGACATACAAAAGGTTATATATATATATATATATATATGATTTAATCAGCTAGCTTTCACCCTAGCCACACAAAATTGTGTCATAAAAACCTCATAAACAACCATGAAAGCAAGATAAGAATGCAAGAATAAGCACTTCGGGGAAAGATGCACTATGGCTACTCATCTTTTGTCCCACACGCCTGTAACTGCATCCAAAGAAGAGCATAAGGCGTTCTGTAGGATAACCCATGCACACCATGTCGAGTACCCACCGATCTGTGATCACCGTCTTCCACATGTGTGTGAATTGCTGAAGACGCCCACCTACCAGGATGGCCTCCGAACCGGAGGTACTCGAGTAGTCAGGTGGGCTGGGCAGCTGAAGGAGGGGATCGCCTGGCTTGTGAAGCACCTGCTGTTGGTTTGGCTGACCCAAAGAGTTTGGGGCCTTTATATCTTCTGTGGACCAGCAGGTTCTTTGCGTGGTTAACCGCCTTCCAGGATCGAAGCCATAGCCTTTGTTGGGTGGCTACATTCGCTGCCATCTGCTTAGCAGCCCATGTTAGCGAGTCCATGGTGGCATCTGCTAGAAAGGAGTTCGCCATTGTAATGTTAGTGGCCATTTTAGCAGACATGGCGGCACTCACCCCTGGGTGTTTACTTAGCTTGAACCACTTGAGCACTGCTCTGGAAGTGTAGGATGCAATTCGGAGTAGGTGGGAAAAGGCCTCATAACTGAGTCTGAGCCCTACCTCTATGTCCTTGTCTGTTGGATCTTTGGGGAGGAGATCCCCTTCCGTTAAAAAGACGGACTGCCTGGCCAGTGAGGAGACCGCCACGTCCACCCTAGGCATGGTGAATAGGGTGTTGCAGCTTTTGTGGAAGGCATAAAGCGTCTGCTGCGCTTTGGAGAGCTTAGAGTGTCTGGTAGGCACCTTCCACTGCTCTCTAACAATCTTTTTGAATGCCATTTCCATCTGCAGCCCCTTTCCCCTGCCATCCAGTTTGGGGTTATAATCTCTGTCTGAGTCCTCAAGAGATGGCTCCGAGGCCTTTTTATCCTGTACCCTGGGGGTAATGTGCAACACCCTTGAGGCCCTTCTCAAGGGTTTGGGGCCCAGGCTCGAGGGAATCTCCCTTACCATCTCCTTCGCCTCCACTGGCTGCTCTGTGCCCTGGGAGGAATCATGTAGTAGAGAGATATCGGACTGGGAAGAAACTCTTTCATCCCTGGATGAGCTCCTGTTAGTTGCTCGCTTGTGGGCTCTCCTCTTGCTGCTTTTGTGTACAGGGGGAGGGGATGCATCCGATTCTGATTAGCTCTCGTCTAGGGGAGATCCTGAGCCAGCAGAGTCCTCAGAAGAGGAGCCCATTAGCTCCCTTAGGGATTCTTTGCGCTTTCTTGCTCCTGTGGCCTTTTGTTTCCCTTTTCCCACCATTCTGGATTGCCCTTTGGCTTTCTTTGGCTGGGGCTCTATGGGGGACCTGTGCCTCTTGCAGCCTCACTGAGGGCCTGGCTTTAGCCTCTCTAGTCCCTGAATGGCTTGGATCATGCAATCCATCATCTCCATTTGGAGACGCTGGGCTGGGTCTAGCTCCGCAGGGGTCTGGCTGGCCGGTGGGATGCTGAGGATTGATCCCCTTCGAATCCAGAGTCAGCCTGTGACTGTTCCTGGGCCTGCTGCATTGAGTCAGCAACCTCAGCTGCTCGTGCTGACCATCTCTGCCCGCTGCTGGCACGGGGCCTGATCGGGCCGCGCGCCTAGTTTTGGTGGTTTCCGCCATCTTGTCTGATCCCCTGGCGGCCGCGCTCAAGGGTCTGTACCCGGAAGCCAGCCCTGGCAACAAAAAGCGGCGGGTCTCAATCTGCGTGCCCAGTAGCCCCAGGGCGCTCCAAAGGCTGTTTGCTGTGATTTTTGTGAAAAAAATTCCTGGGCTCGCCCTTATTGCTCTTAAGGGAAGCGGAGCCCACACGCGACGCTGCTCCTAGGTCTGAGGCAGACACTAAAACTGGAGCACGAGGAGAGAGAGCATCCCAATACGATGCTTGCAGTTTAGTGCTGCCTCCTAGTGGATGAAGCGGGACATTACCCTGAGTCTGACTTACCAGACTTCATCCACTAGAATATAAAAGTAATACTCATTTTTTAATTTAATGCACACAGCAGAAACATCGACAGCTGGATTAACTTGTTAAGGCATGTTAAATGATAATTAATTTGTTTAATATTACAATGTGTGTGAAGTGGTGTGATATGCTTTGTTATGAGACAATTGTCATGTTGAAGGGAGAAAGGAGTGATAATTTTGAGGAGAGAAGGAAAGAGAGGGGGTGAGAATTAGAAATTTGATATGGAATGGCAATATTTTTGAAGTATAGTATTTTTTTTTGGCCACAGATTAGTAGATTGTGAGGAAATGAAAATAGTAGGTATAATTAATTTGCCGTAACAATGAATTTAAACCTTTGGTTTTTAAAAGTTGGATTTTACTTCAGGATGATTCTATGCTCTTCTATGAGGGCAGTTCTCTATATAAATTAAGGTCATTACTGCATAAAGTATTTGGTGTGTGCTTCCAAAACTGCAAAGAAGTGTTTTCAAAATACTCGCCTACATTATGTATATAAGGTAAATGCACACATCTAAGGGAAGTGGTACCATGCAAAGAGTTGCCTTTTTCGATGGAAAATCTGACCATAAACAAATTTCAAGTAGATGTTAAGAATGTAGGTTTGTTTTTTTTGTTTTTTTTAAATCAAACTTGTAGCTTATCTATGCATAAATATTGAAAGGGTTATTCAGATTAGATTCTGCAGGGTTTGATTTTAGCTACACCAACATAAATATGGAGCAACTTCAAAGCAAACATTCTGTAGCATTTTTTTCCAGCAGCCAGTGGAGATTCTTTTGGATTTAAGCCAAAGTAACTAAGAGCAGAATCTCAAAAGATTTCTGCATATGCTAAAGGGAGCTGTTGGACAGTCCCATCCCCTCAACACACCCTTGTAACAAAAAGAAAAAAAGATTTTAACTGCTTTTCTTAGAAACAGTATATCCAAGATCCCTAATACTGTTCTCATTTTACCAACTGCTTTGAAAGCAAATGTGACTGTTCACCCTTATTTGTTAGAAGCAAGGCATTTGGGGACTTTCCTAGGATGGAATGCTTAGAATTCTGGTTTACCAGCAGACTTGGGGGACATGAATCCTTGTCATCTAACCGAGCTTTAGGATGAAAGGGATTAGGGCTGTCAGCTGTCACTGCTGATCATTGATTTTCACTAAACAGCTGACTGGTGGTTATTGCTTAAGTGGTGGTTTTGGTGGGAAACATGCTAGTGGTTCAGCTGGCCTAGCTTTTTGGATGAAGGGAATTTGGTTAACCAGGATTATACTATATTATATACTATTTGTCAAGAATTACTCCAAACATAGTTTTTACAAAAAAGATGACTCAATTTGATATACAAGAAACAAAACAAACAAGATTAAAACAGGTTTGTGTCAAAATTTGAAAATATTTTGAAGTCAGTGTTCAGTGTATTTTATTATTATTATTATTATTACAAACAGGCATACAACATAACACATAATCACAATAAACTATAAAATCAATTAAAAATACTACAAATATTTAAAATATTAAAAATACCAAAAGCAGAAAATCTAAAAGGCAGAAAATCCCTATCCCCAATCCCCCCACCCTACCCACCACCCTCTCCGAAGGCCCGGCAGAACAACCAAGTCTTACAATATCTTCAGAAAGAGGGGAGGTCTGGGAATAGACAGGCCTCCATCGGGAGGGAGTTCCACAGCTGAGGTGCAGCCACCGAGAACGTCCTCTCTGCTGTCGCCACCTGGGATGCCCAGGAAACTTCGAGTTGGGCGCTCCCCGTCGACCGCAAGGGCCGCGAAATGACCCGGGGCCTGAGGCGGTCTTGCAGATAAGCAGGACCCAAGCCATTTAGGACTTTATAGGTCATCACCAACACCCTGAATTGAGCCCGGAAGACAATAGGCAGTCAGTGCAGAGTACGGAGTACAGATGTAATGTGCTCGCGGCAGCCCGTCCCCATTAGGAGACGGGCCACTGCATTCTGCAACAGCTGCAGCCTCCGGACTGTCCTCAGGGGTAGCCCCACGTAGAGTGCGTTACAGTAGTCCAGTAGAGAGGTTATGAAGGCATGGATGATGGTGGCCAGATCTGAGTCTGAGACATATGGCCACAGCCGTTGCACCAGATGTAATTGGTGAAATGCTCCCCTCGCCACAGCCTCCACCTGACAATCCAGGTGGAGCTGTGGGTCAAGGAGCACCCCCAGACTACAAACCTGAGCAGTCAAAGGGGGGCAGACCCCACCAATGACGGGAGCCACACACCCCTCAGCTCTACCCACCAACATCACCTCCATCTTGTCGGGATTCAGCCTCAGACGGCTCGCCCTCATCCAGTCTCCCACAGCAGCCAAGCACCAGGTAAGCACTGAGACTTCTGGGCCTGGGTTTCCGGAAAATGAGAGGTAAAGTTGTGTATCATTGGCGTACTGATGACATCGCATGCCAAACCCTCTCATGACCTCACCCAAAGGTTGCATATACACGTTGAACAGGAGAGGGGACAGAATAGAACCCTGCGGGACTCCACACGCTGAGTTCTCCCGGCTAGGAATGAGCAGAACCATTCAAGAACTATCCCACTCACCCTGGCCTGGTCCCACAGCCTTGTCACCAATATCTCATGGTCAATGGTATCAAACGCCGCCGACACATCCAATAAGATCAAAATTGATGATCTGCCCTGATCCAATTCACGGCGTAGGTTATCAACCAAGGCCACAAGTGCAGTCTCCGTGCCAAACCCAGGGCAAAAACCAGACTGCGAGGGATCAAGAAAACTGACCCAGTCCAGATGCCCCTGTAAGGGAAGGTTAGAAACTGGCTGATAGCTGGCCAGGGAGTCAACGTCCAAAGATGGCTTCTTGAGCAGAGGCCACACCACCGCCTCTTTGAGACGGCTCGGCACTCTGCCCTCCCTAAGGGAGGCATTGACCACCCCCACCAAAGTAATGGAATAGGCACGGTCCCTGCCCTAGGGCTTACAATCTGAGAGATGGGGGAGAGAGGGGGGCAGACGAAGGAAGGGGAATAGAAGGAGAGACAAGGAGTGTAACATTCATGAAGATGTGAGGTCCCAGGTGCATGCACTTGGCTTGGTTACATTGAGAATGATAGCTGGCTGGTCCGTGTGGTGAGGATATGAGTACACAGACCTCAGGTAACAGATTGTACTGGATGGAGGCATCAGCAAGAGTTAGGTGAGGGGTCGAGGAGGGCAGAGCAGAAGAGGTGGGTCTTGAGGAGGAATTTGAAGGTATGAAGGGAGGGGGCGAGGCAGATGTGGGCAGGGAGGGAGTTCCAGGTGTGGGGGGCTGCAGGGGCAGCTAGGGAGACGGGATGAAGGTGGTTAGGGAAGCAGGGGAGGGCGAGAGAGGGGACAGATGAGGAGTGGAGTTCATGGACTGGAGTACAGAGGGAAATTAGCACAGAGAGGTAGGGGGGGGAGCAAGGTTGTGAAGAGTTTTATAGGTGAAGACTAGGAGCTTGTGCAGGATTCGTTCAGGAAGGGGGAGCCAGTGAAGAGAGGAGAGGAGGGGCTGCATGTGTTCGAAGTGACGGGAGAAGTGGATGACCTTGGCAGCAGAGTATTGGACAGAGATAAGGGGAGAAAAGTGAGAGCGGGGGAGGCTAGTGATAAGGTTACAGCAATCAAGGCGAGAGATGACCAGGGCATGAACAAGTGTTTTGGCAGAGGAGACAGAGAGAAAAGGGCGAATCTTAGCAACGTTAAGGAGGGAGAAGCGACAGGATTTGGCAACAAGTTGTAGTGGTGGATTTTAGAAAGGTGTAGTGGTGGAATGAAATGTGAATGAAATGTGACAATGAACATTTTGTAATGTATTAGAGGTCATGATGTCTTTTAATCTGGGATGTCACTTTACAGTGTATTGTTTTTACCTTTAACCACATATATGGCTCACTACGTTTAGCTACACCTTCTGGGAGAAGCAAGTGAAGTGATAAATAAACTGCTTTAGGTTCTGGTGCTTCCTTTTTCCAAGCACAAAACACATTTGTTTTACTCTCATGACTATTAAATACAGGAGATGCATGATTTTCACATTAGCAGCAGTGGCTTGTCCCTAATATCAGCTGTACCCAGCTTGTAAAGTGGGGACATGAAAAGTAAATAGGAGAGGTGGTAGAAATGTTTAGAACTTTTTGTAGCTTTTGTTGCTGAAAAATTCACATACTATTTTGTGAAAGAAATACCTGTTTTTCCAACCATAATGAAAGGGGATCAAACATTTTTAAAAATGCAAACTTTTGACAAAAAATTGCACACAAAAATAAATTTGCCATTTTTAAAAACAGCTCTTGTAAACATTGTGATTTTTTCAGAGTTTTAAAAATTAACTCTACATTAGGAAAAGACATCTTTTAGTATTTCTGGACAACATATTGAGACAAAAGTCACAATCTTTAGCCACTTTCTCCATAGTAGTCCCATTGAAATTAATAGGGTTACTCCAGAGTTAAGTGATTTGAGGATTGCAGACAAAGGTCTCAGCAACACTGAAAAGGCAATGACAATACTTCCCAGATAATCTGGGAGACTATTCTCACTGCTAAAGCCCTTAAGGGATGCAATGTATAACTTCCTGGGAAAGCCTGTTATGACTCAACCTCCTTTCACTCCTCCTTGGGGGAAGGTGGTTTATCCTTTGCATAAAGGACGTGCAAGTACAGAGACTATTTCCACGCTTGCCTTCTTTGCAAGCCTGTGCAGAAAGTCAACCAGAATTGATAGTGACAGAAAGGGAAGACAAAACACGGGTCTGATAGATGAATTTCCTGACATGTATAATAAATATTACTAATAATACTACTATTACTAATAATTTTATTTATATAGCACCCGCCTGCCTTCCATGACATTTGGAGCACTTTATAAAAACACATTAAAAAGTTAAAATCAATATAAATAATACAGAGTAGTTTAGAACAGTTATTACATTTTTTTAAATGGGGTAGGAAAAAAGGAGGGCAAAGTATATTGTGGGAACCATCAGTGGATCCTAAAAGCCCCTAGAGAATAAATACATTCTCAGGTGCTTTTTAAAGATAAGGAGGGAGGAAACAAGACGAACATCCAGAAGGTGCAAGTTCTACACCGAGGGGCTCGCCACAGCAAAAGCCCAATCACCTGCCGACTTCAGACATGATGGTGGAACCTCCAAACAGCGGGTGATTCCTGAGCGCAGATCCCCACCAGTGGGTATTTTTAGACGTGACGGGGCCGGTATTGGCCCAGTCACGGAATCACCCATTGATCCCCCGCCGGGATCAAAACGGCCATCGAACAGACATGCTGGCTGATCCCGGCGGGGAATCGGGGGAGGGGGCGGGGTCGCGCGGCTCAACGTGCGGCCGCACAGCCCTGCCCCCCCACGGCCACCTGTCCTCTGGGAGACGGGCGGGCGCCGCGGCCAAAGCACCCGCCGCCCCCCCCGGGGCATTGACCACGGCCCGGAATCTCGCAGCTGCTTCTGAGCCATGGTCAGGGAACAGACGAGACGGTCCCCTTGATCACAGGGTGGAATCACATTCAACACGCAAACAGAGATGGTCCAGCCAGGACCCCCGTTTGCGTGCTGAATGTGATTCCCCCACCCCGTGATTCACGGGGGTGAACATCTGGCGGGGCGCTTCCATTCCCCCCGACAGATGTTACGGGACCATGATCACCATGTGGGTATTCACCGTGGTTCACCGTGATCTCGTAACATCTGAAAATACCCAGTGTGAGGTTCCAAGAGTAGGTCTTGAATATAGCCAGGGCCTAAACTGTTCAGGGGCCTAAAAACCAGCAGCGTGATCTTAAACTCAATCCATTGCTCCACAGGCAGCCAATGCAGAGAATGCAGGTCGGGCATAATATAATCACGGCTGCCCAGACCAGGAAGCAGCTGTGCTACCACATTCTGAACAGTCTGTAAGCAACTGATAAACACCGCCGGCAGCCAGTAGAAGAGGGAGTTAAAAAAGTTAAGCCTCGTAGTCACCAGGGCATGGGTTACTGTGGCGACGTCAGCCTGGGATAAATAAGGGCGTAACTTATACAAATTGCATAGCTGAAAAAAGCATTTCTGAAACACGTCTGACATCTGAGCTGTCATGGACAGAGCATAGTTGAAAATGACACCCAAGTTCTTTACCTGGCCAACTACCTCTAACCGGACCCCGGCCACATTCAGGGGCCCGAGGGAAGCAAAGGCATCCTCATGTCAGCTGCCCCTTCACACCAACATCACCTCAGTCTTCCCCGGATTGAGCATGAGGTAGTTCCGACGCATCCAGGTGGCTGTGTCATTCAGGCATTTCTCCAAGGCAGAGGCTGAGTTTGCAGGGCTCACGAGGCAAGAGATACACAGCTGTGTATCTTCAGCATACTGATGATACTCGATTCTGTGCTTGTTCATGACATCCCTAAATGGCTGCATATACAAGTTGAACATCATGGGTGAAAGAATAAAGCCTTGAGGGACGCTGCAATTCAGTGACCTTGGGGAGGATGCATATCTATCCATCACCACCGATTTACTCCTCCCTTCCAGGTATGACTGAAACCACTGACCAGCAACTCCCATCACACCAACAACATCCCTCAGCCACTGGAGCAGCAAACCATGGCCAGCTGTATCAAATGCTGCTGTAAGGTCCAGCATGACCAAAAGGTCCAGATGTCCTCAATCTAAAATAATCAGCAGATCGTTCATCACCCTGACAAATGCAGTCTCTGCCCCATAAGAAGGTTTGAACCCCGGTTGGAATTTTCCCAAAATATTGTTAATGGCATGCAACTGCCTGTGCAATTGTGGTTACTGCACATGCACTAATCATAATTGTACATGAGAATGAGGTACTCAAACATGTGCCTGAACATCTGAAAATTCAGCCCCAAGTTGCCAGTCAACTAAAGAGTGTATGCCACAACTAATGTATCTCGCATAGAAAATTATAAAAAGCTTCTTCGGACATGACCACAATACAACTGCACAATAACCAAACCCTCCCTCCTGCCCACAAAGAAAGCTTTATTTCTTTTCCAGCACCTCATAACTGTCACCATCACAGAAAAAAATGCACCAAAGCTATCAACACCATAGCAATTCCTTAAAAATATTTTAACATGTAACAGTTTCACCATAGCAGGAATCACTGGAGACACAGACAAAGCCAAGAAAGCATTTATTACAAAAATATATGTTCCTCCCCAATCAGAGATTCTGGATGTCAGTCTGAATTGCTTAAGCTGTGCTCTTTTTCAGGAAATTGCATCATCTATGAATCAAGACTGAAAAGGTTTCTGTTCCTCATTTAGACAGTACGATCCTCACTTACTCCTTTGACACTTTCCATAAACTGTAATTTAGGTTTGTAATAATCAATACTATGATAAATATATAAAGCTTATTTCTTCTTTGTTCATAGTAGCCAAGAACAAAGAATACTAGTCACAATCAGTAACTTTTCCTATATTTAAGGAATAATGTTTATATTCCTGCTGAGAGAAGGAAAGGCTGCAGAAATGTTCACAATGGATGTAAACTGTTTGTTAAGTTGAAGGGTGTTTTCACAGAGGCAGGGAGGCTGGAGCTGCTCTGTGGGGCCCCATGCAGCAGCCACCTGTAGGGACAGTGTGGAGAGCCCTTCGAACAGGCAGACACATGCATGGGTCTCATGGCGAGCAGGCATCCACCCTGCAGCCCCGCTACTCTAGTGTCACCCAGGAAACCCAAAACACAGGCAGGACCCTGGGATTTTCTGTGGTGGCAGCAGGATTGGGCCCCCAGCTGCCTGTCAGAGTGGCAGGGGGCACGCCCCAGCTGCCCATCCATCAGCTGTTGGAATGGGCCCTGGGGAGGAGAATCAGCCCCAATATTCCTGGCTGCGCAAGTAGCCTCTCCAGCTGGGGACAGCAGGGCTGATCCTCCTTCCTTGGGTCTGCTCCAACAGCTGATGGCCAGGGTGCACCCTCCCCTCCCCTCCGCCAGTCCAACAGCCAACAGCTAACAGGTGGCAACGTCCTCCAAGGGTCTGATTCTTGCTGGCACCGTGGCCTTGTCCCCCAGTGCTGGCAGATCTGTATGTGGGTGGGGCTGCTGTGGGCTTTTCTCATGGGAGGTGCCCCAAGGGAGCTCATTGCTCCCATTTAACCCACATGGCGTCCTCCACATTTCTGAGGATAACGCCGTGTGGAGCTGCCCCGGCCCAACCTGGGGCACATATCTGATGGCCACTGTTCAGACAAAGGGGGGCAAAGGGGGAACCTGTGTGGGGCCCCATGTTGTATGATTGCATCTGAAGAAACCTGGGTTACTTCCACATATTTAGAGATGTATAGATAAACAGAATGAAAGAGAGAGAGAAATATAACTCAGCCTGTTCAAAAGCCCTGAAACAGTTTCTCCCATTGCATGTCACATAGATTGTTAATGCTACAGGAAGAGTCAAGCTAAGTCTGCTATGGATTCACTTACCGCTCACTTACTCACATGTACACACATGGGATTTGAGGTTTAGGAACTTTGGCTTTCCAAGATATTACTCCAGAGTTGTTTTTTTCTTTTAAAAGTGCAGCAGGAGCTGAAAATCATCCACACACTATGGAAGATACAGCATTTGCTTTTCTATATACTACCCAACCGCTAACCTATTTTTTTCAGATCATGGTTCATAACAAAATATATTTACTTAGTGAAGTGTTTAAAAAGCACCCATTTTCATCAAAGGCACTTGGACAGTTAAAATCTGCTAAAAAATAGTTTCCCAAAATAAACACTGCCCCTCAAACTGCCAGGACTAACGCTGGTCCAAAAGTTGGGATGTTTTGCTCTCACAATGCTCCATCCCTAACCCACCTGTCAAGAGTTTTTGTTGTGGGTGTGTATAGTGGGGACTGTGTTTACATGGGGATAGGTGTGGGTACAGTAGTGGGAATGGGAGCTATTTTTGTGTGTGTGTAGGATATGTATGGTGAGGATAGATTTTGTCGATGTGTAGAGAGAGGTGCGTACTGAGGATGGGTTTGTGTGCTGGGTGATGAGAACAAGGGATTTTGTGATGTGTGTGTGGTTGGGGCACTTGGAGTCTGTCTTCCTCAGGCTGAACAGGCAGGCATATACTGACAAGCTGCTATCCTCCCTAATCCCTGTCTTTGCAAAAAGGCACTAGTTTCTGTGTTCTTGGAACCACTCAGGGCTGCGGTTGCCACCTGATTGCATGGCCCTCTTGAGGTCAGCATGTTGGCTAGACCCCTCCCTGGCTGGGCATTCACTCACCAGGCCCAGGTACTTTCCTTCACCTGCTTATTGACTTCCTTTCCCACATCCATCTTTCTGCTCCATCCCTCTGTTAGGAATAGGAATTTTAGATATTAATAATAAAAGCCATAGTTAGGACATAGGCCTGTCCGAGGCCCAAAAAGACACTACAGAACATGAGAAAATAAGCTGGCCAAAGGACTTAAAAATCATCTCTCGAAGGAAAGGGGCCCTACATTATGCACTCTGAACTAAGCCAAACAGAAGGATTAAACAGTCGCTACAACCAACACCCAAAGACAAAGAGAAGTTACAGTAAACAGCCATCAAATGCTAAACAAGAGCTACAGATGCAGCAGGAGGGCTCCCAGGACCCGTGTCAGCCAAAACCGGCCTGACTGATAGATGCCCAGTACTCATGTGTACTGATAAGATGATCTCAGGGCAGGAACAAGAACTCCTCGCAAGGTAACAATGCAGATAAGCCTTCCACCCAGATGAGACAAGACTTTCCTGTGTTGTGCACATAAGCCTTACCATCTCATCCTTTCCCATGAGAACATCCCCTGAAATGTATATAAGAACTGGCTCAGCAGATGAGCTTATGTTGTGAGTTCCATGGTTTTGGTTCCTTTCTGACCTCCCCACATGAAGAAGACCACGTTGTTGCTTGCTAGCAGCTTCAACTCTCTGGCCGCCATGGACCTCCTCTCTGCTTCTTCTGAACCAGCCTGTTGCGAGAGGTGCAGAATGCACCCCAAAAAGGACAGCCCCCCCCCAATGGTCAGAAAGGACATGAGGGACATGAGTCAAAAGCCTGAGCGAAGCCATGGTTGAGCAACAAGGTAGCCTAAAGGAAAGGTTCTTTCATGCAAAAACCAGCCCACCCTTGGAAAAGGTGATGGAGGAGGCTCTGAGTAAATATTGGGGCAGTTAAAATAGGGCCTCCTTTGTTTAAAGAAATCACTGGTGAATGGAATCTAGTTTAGCAACGACTCCAAAGGCATGGACAATTAGAAGCACCCAATGTTTTCCCCACACAAGTTAGCACCCCCACACCTGATCAGTGGGAATTGCCCGCCAGCACTCTTCATGATTCTCTTCCGTCCCCAGACTGATTAGAAATCTCCCCGTTTATGCCCTGATGTGTTCTCTGTCTTCGTGGCCCCAGTTTGTTTACCCTTTGCCTCTTCCCTTTTGTGTAACTAGACACACTGGCACCTCTTTCCCGTGGCATTCTTGGCCCCTCCGCCCCTGTGGGCATGTTCCTTTTCTCAGACCTAAACCCACCCAGGAAATCTCTCATATCTTCCCATCTCACCTATTGTAGTATACTTAAGCTGATCCCAAATCTTTTGTCCCATAACTTATAACCACTCCTGGCTCCCCCTCTGAAACTGAGAAAAACTTTGGAAGCAAACACGTGCAGGTCTCTCCATGTGTTTCTGGATCTTAAGGGGTCTCCCAGACTTTAGTCTGTCCCTCCCCTGCATCCCCGAACTTCGCTGGATCTGTGGGGTTGCCTGTTCCCTCTGCAACAGGCAAAGAGAGGTAGCCACTGGTCCTGCTTTCCCTTCTTCAACCTCCTTTCGCTTCTAGCCTTCTCTCTCTCTCTCCCTCTCGTCCCATATTACTTTCATTTTCCCCACCGCTGCTTGTGTTTCCCTCTGAAAACCGCCAGCCAGACTGGAAACTGTGTTAGCCAATTGTGTGGGGTTTTTTGATACCTCCCATTCCTGTTAAAGAAATATTCCTTTTTATTAAGCATTTTGTCTCCCTCTTTTCCCTTTTACTATTCTTTTGGGGAGGGTACATAACCTGACTGTAGCGCGTATCTGACCTCAGACTGATCCGGGAGACACGCGGGGACCCCTAATCCAACCAATTTGGCTAATTCCCCTAAATTTAAGAGTCAGGTGGGTATTGGGGCACCAACCCCCCAATATTCAAGAGTGGAAGTGGGGTCTCCTGTTGACAAGCCAGCACAACTCTGAAGGTGCTTTGGACATGTAAGATACCTTTTGTGGAACTATAGGATAGGATAAGTGTGTGTAGTTTGTAAACTGCCAAGTTTGGTTTTCTGGACTGCTGATCCCAAATAAAATAGAGTTGTACCTGTAATCCTTGATTTATAAGCTATCTCGATTCCAGTGTAACACCTCCATGTATTCTTCATCTATTCCCCCTTATACACCTCTCTCTATACCAACCTCTCCATCCTTGTTTGAGGATGATTGTTATAGCCTCCCTAGTCCCTTATTTCCCTATATTCATCTTCTTATGCTCCATCTATCAATCCTGACTGCCTCTGCTACATTCTCCTTGACTCCTCTCTGTTTAAGTCCTTACCCATGTTTCCTTTTTCTGGTCAACAGACTGCTATACAATAAAATCAATTTCCCAATAATTATTAAGGGTTTAACCATAAATAAAAAAATGCTCCTCCAAAACAACATCTAATGTTATGTGGCTAGAATTATGACAAATCTGAGACCTGTCAGACCAAAGAGAGGAGCCGATTCTAGAGTTAAGGATCTCTAAGGAAAATGCCGTTCTGGCAGCCTCTTTGCTTTTCTACTAAAGAGGGCTCTAGCCAGGAACCTTGGAAGATTGTTACTATTGAGGTAAAAGATGGATAGAGAGGAGAGTTAATCAGGGTCCAAACCATTTGGGGATTTATAGATCAAAATTAACATCTTGAATTCCACCCAGAAACTAACTGGCTGTCAGTGCAGATCTTGGAGCAGTAGTGTAATATACTCTCTACATGAGTCACTGCTTAACCCTATTCAGAAAGCCCAAAGTGCTCTCCTACATTTGCCATCTTCACCATTGAATACAAACAAATTCTAAAATCAAAAGAAACTGCATGACATTGAAGTAAGATGGCAGAAGCAGAAACTTGGCCAATTCCATGATCTTTAGCCTTTCATTATCAAAATCTTCTGGAGATGTTTCCTCACTGCCTTTCTTTCTTTAACATATGTTGCAAATCTTCAGGGTGCCTCTGACATTGGAAATATGTATACAGTTTCTGTAATAAATCTGGTCAAGTCAATATATTCAGTATTTGAAAATGGAATAACTTTAGGTTCCCCAGCCAGGACTTGAACCTGTGACCTTCTGGCCTAGAGGTGTAAAAGCTCTCTTCTGAGCCAACAATATCAGTTTAAGTACTGCAGACTGAAGACATGTCAAATGATTCATTCATTCAGTTCACTAAGCTCTAAGTTTTGCTTGGTAAATGTTCCTGAAAGTGGTGAAAGGCTCTCAGGTTTGGCTTTTTCTAAGGTATAGCTGTTCTGACACAATAAGAAGAAGCTGTGGGTTAGTTTGCTCATCCAGTTTTTAACATTCTGTATTCCACAAGGAAAAGTATAACTACTAAAATATTATTTATTTAAGATGGAAATATGGTTCATGGTTTCAGTTTAAGACAAATGTCCTACCATTTTTCTGGGCACATTAAGCGTCTCATAAAATGTTATATTCACTTCGCACTCTGTTCTATTAGCAAGAATTTGCAATGGAATAAAAATAGTGATCCTACATTACCGACAAAGGATTTAGTGGCATCTTGGATAGAGCCCACTAAGTGTACTGAATAAGGCTGCTTGCCCAGTCTCATGTTAGTTCCTATCTAACATGAGATTAGGTAACATGGATAAACCCCCTTCCTCATGCAGGCACAAATTACACATGAATTTGATCACGGATTTCAGTGCTGGAAAATCCAGACCGGTCACTCACGTGAGTTTATATTCACGTATAATTCTAATGTCTGCAGGGGAAATCTCATTGTAAGATAAACTTACAGGGAAATTTCCCTTTGCAGTAACTCACCTGGTGGGGCAGCGGCAGCAGCAGCAGCAAGGACTTCTGAAACCGGCTTCCTCTGGCCGCTTCCAGCACCTCCTGAGGGGGCCTTCCAGGGCAGCTGCTGCTGGGTGATGTCATCCAGCCGTGGCTCTCGTCGGGAGGGGCTGGAAGTGGTCAGAGGAAGCTATGGAGAGCTGGCTTCAGAAGTCCCTGCTGCTGCTGCCACTGCCCCACCAGGTGAGTTACTGGGCTGGGAGAGGGGGTGGGGAAAGCCTTTCCTGCTCAGTTACTGGGCTGGGGGAGGCTTTTCCTGGCACCCCACCCACCCAGCCCAGCCAATGTGGGGGAACAGGGTAATGTGGGCGTGGATTCATTATTTTCAGTAATGGATCCATGACCCAGATGAATGGTAACGTGGGCATATATCCCACCACCAAACAAACTCACGTGTTCACTATTTTCCCGTGAGATTCAATCTCCATCCTTTGGTGGAGATTGTCAACCCTCCATCCTTCCATCCAGTACAATCTGTTACCTGAGGTCTGTGTACTCATATCCCCACCACATGGTAAAGTCAAATTCTTTATTGTTAGCCACCTGGGCTGTAACAAATCATAAAATCATAAATTTACATCATCGGATAAAATCAACCAAAACAACTGGCAGCATAGACACAAATATAAAGGTAAATACAACAACAAAATTATGTACAATGATGCCCACTTATTTGTCCTGTTTAAACAGCAAAACCTGCAAAGAAAAGGATGCGACTGCTCTGGAAAATGGACAGTTAGTCTCCAAGAGTAAACACATTCTGGAATTCTTGCTCAGCCCCAAGGGTTGAGCAGCAATAGCGGGAGAAATATATTTTCCCCTAAACTCCAAATAAGCTGGGCAATGCAGGATAATATGCTCTTCTGTCTCAATGCTACCCCCTTCACAAAAAACACAAACTCTCTCCTGATAAGGTATATTCTTATATCTTCCCAGAACCAGGGCAGAAGGAAAGACGTTTAACCTCATTAAGGCAAAGGCCTGCCTAAGGGGCCATGAGTCCCAATTCATTAAATAGGATGTGGGAGCTTCTTTGATGACATAGTCTGGGGCACTGCAGAGAGAAGCCCGAGCTATAGACTCTAGTTGTAAGCACTGGTCGTTATTTCTCTGGGTAATCAGAAGGTCCGCCCCCTTCTTGCCCAGAGGACGCAGAATCTCTCTAGACAAACCCAATTTTGCGATTTCCAATTCGGCTCTATTACGCCACCCATCCTTTATTTAGTTATTATGAATATAAGCCAGTAAAGAGTTAGAGGCCGGGAGGAACAATTCCACCTTTGTCCAGTATTTTAAAATCCCAGTAAAGGCCAAGGACCTAACCGGTACCATACCCAATTCGGCCCGCAGTAGCACTTGAGGGACTGATTTCGGGACACCCAAGATTGCTCGAAGAAATAGATTTTGAGGGGGTTCAAGTCTCCCCAGAACTGAAAAACCCCACACTGCCACTGTGTAGAGTAACGGGGGCAAAACTTTAGCCCTAAAAAGGGCCAGAACCGGGCTAACCAGCCGCCCTCCCTGTGTGTGAAAGAAGTCAATAATTGAACACACCGATCTCCTGACCTGATCTTTTATTACAGCAAAATGGGATATCCAACTACCGGTGTTGGAGAAAACTACCCCCAGATATTTAAGGGATTTTACCTGTTCCAATGTTTGGCCATCCATTTGCCAACGAAATTGGCGTCTGGGTTTACCTATAACCATAACTTTGGTCTTATTATAATTGATAGCAAGGTTCTCCTCCTTACAGTAGGATTCAAAATGTGTCATACTGTGCCGCAGACCCACCTGCATTAGTGAAAATATGACAGTGTCATCTGCATACAACAAGATGGGTAACCAATGGTTACCCAACAGAGGCGCATGATTAGCTGGTGTCTCCATATATGGGATTAAATTATTAACATAAAGGTTGAAAAGGGTCGGGGCCAAAATACGGCCCTGACGGACACCCCTCTCCACAGGGACATCACTTGAACACAGACAAGATGGAGCAGGGCGAACTTGTAGGGAGTTATTTCTATGCAAGAAAATCAATAAGTACAGCAAATGACCATCTATGGATGTACCACTAAGCTTCATCCATAGACGTTCCCTATCCACAAGATCAAATGTGGCCCGAAGGTCCACAAAACAGCAAAACAGCGGAATCTTATTCTGTCTAAACAAATATTTGGAGATTAAATGGCTCAGAATGTAGACATGATCCACTGTAGCCTGCCCAGCCCTGAAGCCTGCCTGTTCTGGGAACAGTATTTGTTCTTCTTCCAACCAGGCATGGAGCCGGCCAAGTAAATACCTAGCATAAAGCTTACCTATCACTGAGAGTAAGCTTATTGGACGATAATTCGTGGGGTCCTTCTTATCACCCTTTTTAAAAATTGGGGGTCGGGATAACTCCAGGGGGCCAGGATAACCCCCTCCAAATTAATCTGAGTGAAAAGGGGGGCTAACAACTTTGCCCACCAGTCTGGTTTAAATTTTAACAATTCGGGGGAATAAAGTCAGAGCCTGGGGCCTTACCATTTTTTAGCGACTGAATTAACTCCTCTATCTCCAATGCCGTCACTGGAGGCCATTCTGGGAAGCGATTTAATGGCTTCAAAACCAAAGAACTACCAGTATCCCCACCACATGGACCAGCCAGTCATCATTCTCGATGTAACCAAGCCATACATGTGTACCTGGGACCTTGCATCTTCGTGAATGTTACACCCCTTATCTCTCCCTCTGTTCCCCTTCCTTCGTCTCCCCCCTCCACCTGTCTCTCAGATTGTAAGCCCTAGGGCAGGGACTGTGTCTATTCCATTACTTTGTAAAGTGACAGGTACATTGCTGGCGCTATATAAATGCTTGCTAATAATAATAATAATAATAATAATAATTAAAAAAAAAAAAATCAGCACTAGGCAAGCAGCCATAGACAAGAACTTTACCCCAGCTCAAAATAGGCAGTATTTGATTCACACTACAGGCTGCTGCCTGCTCAGAGCCTTGGACAATTCCTGATGCCTCTTGTAGCAAGCAAGCCTTATTCCAGAGGATCTCAAATATATGATGTACACCTAATGGTTTAAGTGACTGTTGTAGTTGGTCTGTGTAATGCTGTATTAGTTGGCTTATGTACAGCTACTAGTTAGAGGGCCACTAGACAACAAATGGTAAGGAAGTTAGATCTGTCTGTACAGAAAGACGAAACAGTACAAGCATTCTGGTATTGACCCTAATCACAGTGTCTGGACTCTCTGTAAACACCATAATCTGCTTTTTTCCAAATGAGATCTTCAGCCAAAGTTTCTTAGACTGCCTTTCTTCTGGCAAGAATAAGTCATCTGCTTTCTGTTCTACCATTTTCATAGACATGTTTCCTTTTGACAAAGCAAGAAAGACCAATCTCCTAACTAGCTCAGGTAGAGTGTAGTATATATATTGTTTTCCATAGTATACTTGCTAGAATTTTAAATATATGAAATGGGGCTAGTTTAGAAACAGAGGTTTTGTTGTATGAAAAATGTTGGTTTATTTTTTGATACAAAGTCAACATATGAAATATTAATCAGAATAAAAATTCTGAAATAAGAACATAAGTGCCATTTACTGGGTCAGACCAATGGTCCACCTAGACCAGCATTTTGTCTCCAACAGTGGGCAGCCTAGGTTGCCTCCGGGGAGTATGGAAAAGATTACAATGGAGTAATCCATTTCTTCCATCCTCTCCCGAGTCCCAGCTTCTGCCAGTCAAGGGTCTTGTACCCAGTAATAGTAGCCCTTAATGGACCCAGATTTCAAAACTTCATCTAGTCCCTTCCTTTTTTGAAGCCTGCTATGTTATTGGCCAGGACAAACATCCTCTGGCAATGAGTTCCACAATTTTATTGTACGCTGGGTGAAAAAGTATTTCCTTTTATTTGTTTAAATCTGCTCTCTGTTAACTTCATGGAGTGACTGCTGGTTCTGTTGTTTTTAGACAGGGTAAGTAGCAGCTCCCTATTTACCTGTTCCACATTTTTCATGGTTTTGTGAGCTTCTACCATGTCCCCTCTCAGTTGTCTCTTCTCCAAGTTGAAGAGCCCATACCTATCAAGTCTTTCCTCATATGGAAGCTGCTCTGTACTTGGACCATGTTTGTTGCCCTTCTTTGCACCTTTTCCAGCTCTGCTAATATTTCTCTTGGCCAAAATTAAGTTTCTAGATCATGATCCAAGGTCCGCATACATGGACCAAACTTACCCTGGCATGTGTGCAGCAGTGTGCATGCTCAAGGTGCATGCACCTCCCGACTGCGTCACCACCAGCAGAGAGGCAGGGATGGAGTGACAAGATGTGGGTGGTGGTATGGTTGGGAGGTAGTGAACTTTGCCGGGGTACCCTGAGCACACAAGGCTAGGTTTAATCTGCGTGCATGCAAGAACCTTGGATGGGGGCCCTAGCTTGTAAAAACTTAATATCAACAATAAAAACTGTGCATCAATAGAATAAGTTGCTTAGGGAAATAGTATGCTCTCCATTGCTGGAGGTTTTCAAAAAAAGACTGGACAGCCATCTATCAAGGATGTTGTAGCTGTAGTCATCCTGCATTCAAGCAGGGGCTTGAACTAGATGACCTGTGAGGTCTCGTCCAACTCTAAGATTCTATTCCATAATAAAAAATCCTCAAATTTAGAAGAAGAGTTAAGGCTCTTGCAAATTCAATCATGCACTAAAAACGCATGGAAATTGCAAGTTAAGGCTCCCGCCTTAACCTCCGTGCCATGTTAGCAGTAAAGACATTGTACAATCTCACATATTGTACTCGCTTACAACTTAGGCTCCATGCACCCACACTTCGCCTTCGTCTTTCAGCCCCAATCCTCTTCCTCTTTGCAGGTTGGGAACACTGAAGCTGGGGACAGGAGGGTGTGAGCTGGCCCCTCACCCCCTACATATCCTCTTTAAGAAAGAGAGAATTTAGGAGTTCTCCCACCCCTTCTCCCCCTCTAACCTACTTGGTCCCAGCCCTGTAACAGAGAACTCAGGACTCCTGACTTCCAGCCTCTCCAGCCCACTCTAATTCAGTAGGCTGTGCTCCCTTCCCAAACAACTCAATAGTCCTGGTTCCGAGCCTGTTCTCCTCTCCCCTGCTCTCAACCTTGTAACAGACAACCCAGGAGTCCTGGGTCCAAGACTCCCCTCTAACCCTGTAGTCCCCACTCCCCTCACAGAAAACTCAAAAGTCCTGGGAAATATAATGTTTGTCTGTATGTGTCCTATGGAACAGAAGTGTGTGTGTGGAATGACAAAACAGGAGAGGAAATGGAATAACAGGGAGGGAGGCTATTAGGAGTCAAAGGATAGGGAGTGAGCTATGGTGAGTAAAACAATAGGACTGCTCCCCATGGTATTCTATCAGTCTTCTTAGTCAGTTATTTCACTCAGAACATTGTTATTGTAACTATTTTCCCCAGACCTTCCCTCTTTCTGAAGATCGAGTAAAACCTGGTTGTTCCGCCGGGCCTTCGGGGAAGGGGGGAGGATAGGGGTGTGGAGGGAGCGGTGTTTTTATTGCCTTTAGTATTGGGCCTTTTATAAATTTTTAATATTTTAATATCTAGTTTTATGTCTATTATTTAGATTTCATATGTTGTTTGTCACTCTGAGCCGCCATGGTGTGGGAGGATGCGGGGTAAAAATGTATTAAATAAATAAATAAATAAATGTCTAATTCCTCCTGTCATTCCACCCACTTATTTAGTTCTGCACATTCTTTGTAATTTTCCCCGTCATTCTAACCATTCCACTTACTGCATCTGGTGCCTTTCTCATAATTTCACACTCTCTTGCCTTCCCTATATACTCCCAAAGATGCAACTGTGTTGTATAATTTCACAATCACTTAATTGGATGTTGGAATGACAATAGTATTTATTTATAAATTGGCACTGCTTTTGCTTCCATTCCTTCCAATGGCCATTCCATTTTATTAATTTCAATGCATACCGAACTTAGTTTTAATTAAACATTTGTATCCAACTCTACCCAGCTTCACTGTGCTCTGGGAGGGCAGTGGAGACTAGTGGGTAAGAGGGACGATTATGAGCCATTAGTCAGCTGTCCCATTCTCCCCAACTGAAATTAAAGGATAGAGGAAAAGGAAGGGGTGAGGGGCCAGCTCATGCCCTCCTGTCCCCAGCTTCAGTGTTGCCCACAACTTGCAAAGAGAAAGAGGATTGGGGCTGAAAGACAAAGGCAAAGTGTGGGTGTATGGAGCCTAAGTTATAAGCGAGTACAGTATTACTGTATTTATTTATTTAGTCAATTTATATCCCGCCCCTCCTGAGAGCAGCTCGGGGTGGTTAACAATTTCAAAACATAAAATACAATTATAAAAATATATTAAAACACATAAAAATCACAGCAATAAAACAGGCTAGGAATACTAAACTACAATAAATATACAATAAATAATGTCTGTATAATGTCTTTACTGCTAACAAGGCACGGAAGTTAAGGCGGGAGCCTTAACTTGCAATTTCCATGCTTTTTAGTGCATGATTGAATTTGTAAGAGCCTTAACTCTTGTAAACCAGAGGTTTTTTTATTGTGGAGAATCCAAGTTTTTTGTTAAATACAATGCAATGGAGAAAATTTGTCAGCTGAGCAGCATAACCATATGGGATCAAGGCTTAGGTGAGGTTAAGATGGAAGAGCTTCTCCTTTCAGTTTAGAAGGTTGTTACTTCCTTCAAATAGCAAGCAAGGCGAAGCAGAAATTTTTCTGGTAGCTCCCTGCTTTACTAAGAATACAACAACTTTGGTTTGGTGTAAGTATTGCAAACTTCTAAAAATTGCTATGATCTCCCTAGCTCGTGGCTTGTACAGGAGTCTTCCACTCTACCCCCCATTGTCAGAGCTCTTTTCCTTGCGCAGCACTGGCCATTCTGCTTTCTATAAGGACCTCCCCCTGTACAGGACCCTTTGGCTAGTTCACTCCTTGTACAGGGCTCTCTGACTCTGTTGTGCCCATGTACAGGTCTCTCCACCTGGCATAATGCTGCCCATCCTGCAGCTCTCCCCCTGTACAAAGCTCCCTCACCCAGTTCTCCTCTGTCCAGGGCTCTCTCTCAGCACAACTATGGCCATTATTCTGCAGGTCTCTCTCTCTACAAGACTCCCCCACTATACTCCCGCTTAGACAGGGCTCCCTTTCTTGCACAATACTTCTCACTATGCAGACCTCCCCCTATACTGGGTTCCATATTCTGTATCCCCAATAAAGCTGCTCCCTGTAAAGTGCTCCCCCTGTGCATGGCCTTCACTGTGGAAGCTATTTACAGAGGCTCTGTCCCTACTCTCTCCCCTTAATGCCCCCCCTTTGTGTATGCTCCCTCTTTCCCTGCTCCCCCATAGGATTTCCCTCCCTGGGCTGAGGCTCGCTCTTTAGAGTCCTCCCAAGAGGACTACACTTGCCACTCTGCCCCACAGGGATGCTCTGCACAGGACCCCACCATCTTCCTATCCCCCTCCTGCAGAACACCCACTGTATCAGCCCAGAGCACCTGCTTACCCCTCATTCCTTAGTGGGGTTGGGAAAGTCGGAGGGAGAAGTGCTGAAAGAAGATCGATTCCATCCTACCCGTAGGCTCCTGTCCTTGTCTCCAGGATAAACCTCTGCCCTCTTCCTGCACTGGGGACCATCCCAGGCAAACTCCAGCACTCCAACCCTAGCCATGCTCCTTCAATGGGGCGCCCCATTGGAACTCCAGCCCAGTCGACCCACATTTTTGGAGGGAGAAGGGTTGTCACTGAAATTAATGTACTCTGTGTTCTGGGTGGGTTTAGGAGGTAAGATCAGCCACCCCAAAACTCACTGCGGGATTAGCTAGCTCTGTTGTTTAGCCATCTCGGCATCTCTGGCCCCCAAGCTGAGGTGCCTGCTGTGCGGGATCAGATCAGAATGACCTTTATCTCTCTCCCTTCCACAGGTCTTGCTCTCCTTCTCTCCCCACCAGATCAGCTCTAAACATGGCTGATCAGTCACTCACACTGCCCCCTGGAAGGTGTAGTTCCCTCTCTGTCCGCAGCACTGATAGGTTCTAGCAAGCAGTGCGTGCTGGGAATTGTAGCTCCTAGTATTCAAGACTGTTTGCTTTTAGATAGTCTCTGCATTACACATAGAATGTTCTCATGCACTCCACAGTCAGGATGGTCTCCATAGGCTAACATTAAATTTTCAAGATGTCATAACTTAAAAACTACTAACCAGATTTACAAAAAGTATACAAGAATGCACCCTGTGGCAGCCTCCTTGAATTTTCTAAAAGGCTTACACCTCCTCCCAACTAACACCAAACTCCTTTACCCTGCCGAGATCAAGACTGTCTAACTTTTGAAAAAACAGGCTTCAAAGTGCAGTTTTTAAACTGCGATATCTCAGCTGTTATCCAACTGATTCGGCTGCAATTTGGACAGCATGAACCGTGTACTCCATTGATCCTTCAGCACAAATGTCATGATCCTAACTTTAATCATGCCAATTGTATAGCAAATGGAATGTTGGGGCTTTATAATGTAAAGTGCAACACACCTTAACTATTAGAGCGCTCCTTGTTCTACGAATTAGTCTGGGCCACAGTGAAAATAGGTATAACTCCTTCTGAACAGTTTTAATATGTTTAAGAAAAACACATTTTAACATTACAGGACAAAATGCTACAAAAATTGCTCTGAATACGTACAACTAAAATGGCCCAAATACCAAGAAGCAGCACCTCACTTTTAAACAAAACAACTTCATTTTCAGTGGAGTTGAGCACCCACAAATACAGTTCATTAAAAAAAAAACCTGTTTGAAAATCAGGCCTTAATTTTATTTTTTTTAAATGTAAAAGTAGAAACCATTTTGGAAAAATTGGCTTGCAATCAGGTGGGGCGGAGCATGAGTTCATGGCCACCATGGGCCTGTCTCAAATAATCACTGGCCCAACGTACGATGGAGGACACCCTGGACCTGATTTTTTTGCACCGCCTTGAGGCGGGGGATTCGTTGGTGGGGGAGGTGTCAGCGGAGCCCTTGTCGTGGACAGACCATTATCTCCTGCTGGCTTGTCTCCCAGCGCATGTCTGCCCACGGAGTGGTGTTGAACCAGTTTGGTTGGTTCCCCCCATTAGTCCCCCCTGGAGACTAATGGTACCCTCTGATCTTGACAACCACTCGCTCGATGACTTCATTGCACTTTAGAACACCTTGCTGACTGAGGCCATCGACTGGACGGTTCCTAGGCGTCTGCTATCTAAGCATCAGCACCACAGTCCTCCTTGGTTTATGGAGGACCTGCGGCAGCTGAAGTGGGAAGGGCAGCTGTTGGAGCAATGGTGGTGCCGTTCGCGTACTGAAGCCGACCGATGGCGACATAGAGCTAGTTTACAAGCCTATGCTGTGGCTGTGTGGGCAGCAAAGGAGGAGTTTTTCCCCTGCCTTTATAGCATCTGCAAAGTCTCATCCATAAGAGCTTTTCGGGGTGATGAGGGGGCTGGTTGGTCCGGCCTTCCTTCGCCTGGAACTGGAATCTTCCAGTGCCTGCTGTGACATGTTTGTTGATTACTTCACGGATAAAATCACTTGAATTCACCACGACTTCGATGCTGTGCTTGGTACAATAGGCGAACTAGAGGATACAGAAGTCCTGTCCTGTCTGGTTTCATGGGATCAGTTTCAGTGGGTGTTGCCCACTGATGCGGATGATGTTCTCGGGGTCGTCAGGGCCACTTCTTGCGAACTGGACCTGTGCCTGTCCTGGCTGGTCAAGGCCAGTCGAGAGGCAATTGGGCCTTTGCTGGCGGGGGTGGTCAGTGCCTCCTCTTGAGAGGGCAGAGTGCTGGGCTGCCTTAAGGAGGCGGTGGTGCGGCCTCTGCTCAAGAAACCATCATTTGACGTTGACTCCCTCGCTAGCTATTGGTCAGTCTCTAACTTTTCCTTTTTAGGGAAGGTTATTGAACGGGTTGTGGCTCGGCAGCTGCAGGAGCATCTGGCCTACATCAGTTTTCTAGATCCCTTGCAATCTGGCTTTTGTCCAGGCTATGGCACTGAGACTGCACTTGTGGCTTTGATTGACAACCTCCGCCGGGAACTGGATCAGGGTCAGTTGACCCTGCTTAGTTTGTTAGATCTGTTAGCTGCTTCTGATATCGTTGACAATGAGATGTTGGTGACTCGCTTGTGGGGTCAAGCAGAGGTGGGCGGGATTGTTCTTGAATGGTTCCATGCCTTCCTGGCTGGGAGAACTAAGCGGGTGGTGCGTGGGGATTGTTTTTCATCTCCCCAAGACCTCTTGTGTGGAGTCCCACAAGTTTGTATTGTGTCCCCTCTCCTGTTCAATGTGTATATGCAGCCACTGGGTGAGGTCGTGAGACAGTATGGTGTGTGGTGTCATCAATATGCTGATGACACCCAACTATACCTCTCTTTTTCATCCAACCCAGAACCGACAGTCTTGGTGCTTACTCAGTGTCTGGCAGCTGTGGGGGACTGGATGAGGGTGAGCTGGATGAAGCTGAAACCCAACAAGACGGAGGTGATGCTAGTGGGTAAGGCGGTGGTTGTGCTATCCCCTGTCATTGATGGGGTTTGTCCCCCACTGGTCCCACAGGTTCGTAATCTGGGAGTGGTCCATGATTCCCAGCTCTGCCTGGATGTCCAGGTGGAGGCTGTGGCGAGGAGCGCATTTCGCCAGTCACATCTGGTGTGGTGGCTTCAGCCGTACAACAACAACAACACCCCCACCAAACTACTACTACTACTACTAATTTATATCCCGAACTCTCCCAACCCACGTTGGCTCGAGGTGGCTTACAACAACATCAATAACAATTCCTGGGTTTCTATCCCACACAGGGGAACCCAGCACAATAATACAATTATAACAATTTAAAAAACAAAACACAATCCCTGAGCTATCCCCACAATTTCATTTAACATAGTTACATTCACATTAAACATTTATAATAATCGCCCCATACTCTCTCTCTGATGATACTACCTCATCTCATCTCATGCCGATCCCTGCTCACACCAGGCAATCGGCTCCAGACATTACTGTCTTTCCTCCCCTACTGCCACCTGGGGATATCCTTCTTCTCCACCCCTCTCTCACTGGGGGGAGAACTCCTCATAACATTCACCTTCTTCGAGATGTCTCCTAACATTCTCACAACATCTACCCTTTCAGCCCCACATGGAATTTTCTTATATTCCTGGAAAAGGTTGGAAGGAACTGTCATTCTCAGGGGCAGAGTGCTTTTTATACTAGAGGAGCTTGAGACCATCACGTAGTCTATTATTTGAATAGGGTGAGTATACACAACTCAGTTGTGAGAATGTTAGGAACCATCTCAAAGAACCTTCTTTACAAGGCAATAACCTTCTGATCACTCACACGGGGAGGAGTTTGTTTACAAACAGTTTTATCTCCAGTCCGATCTGTGTCCCTGCTGCTGCAGAGCTAGTAGCATCAATGCTTTCATCACCTCAAGACTGGACTATTGTAATGTGCTCTATGTGGGGCTACCCATGGTGATGGTGCGGAGGCTGCAGCAGGTACAGAATGCGGTGGCCCATCTCCTGACAGGGATGGGTCACCATGAGCACATTACACCAGTGCTCTGCACTAGCTGTCTATAGTCTTCCGGGCTCTATTCAAGGTGTTGGTGCTCACTAGGTATGTGCGAACACTGGTGGGGTTCGGTGTTCGGCCCGTTCGGTCCCCCCCGAAACCGTTCAGTTTTGGGCTGTTTGGCCCAAACCTGTTCGGTTTCACCAAACCCATTCAGGGGGCGGGGGGAACCCAGTTTTCCCTCCCCCCTCCAAGCTGCACAGGTGGAAGGGGCGCCAGGGCTCACCTCTCCCCACCGCCCAGCCTGGTAAGAAATAATTTTAAAAAACCACAACCCCCCCCACCCCAGAGATTGATCAACCTGGTGGTGCCAGGGCTCTGATTTTGGGTCTGGCGGCGGCAGCGGCTCCGGAGCACTTCAGGCCTTTTCTAGGCCTTCTGGGAACTGAAGAAGAGGCCTGAAGTGCTCCAGAGCTGGACCCGCCACCGCTGCTGCCACCGGACCCAAGGCCGGAGCCCCAGCACCATCAGGTAAGTCAATCCTTGGTGTGGTTTTTTTTATTTTTTTAACCAGGCTTCGGGGGGGGGGAGGGGGAGGTGAGCCCTGGCACCCCTTCCACCCACACAGCCTGGAAGGGGAAGGGAAAACCGGGTTCCCCCCATCCCCCGCCAGAATGGGTTTGAACGGTTCGGGCGGGGGCAGTTCGGGTTCGGGGTGTTCATGAACGGCCAGAACACCCTGAGTTCTGGCCGAACCCCGAACCCCCGAACTCTGTTTGCACATCCCTAGTGCTCACCTATAAAGCCCTACATGGCCTAGGCCCTACCTACCTGCAGGAACACCTCACTCCCTGGGTCCTGGATCGGCCCCTGTGGTCCATTGGGGGTGCCCTTCTTGAAGTCTTTGGGCTGCACCTAGGCTGTGGAACTCCCTTCCGACGGAGGCTCAGGTGGCCCTGGAACTCTCCTCTGTTCATCAACAATGCAAGACCTGGCTGTTCTGCCAGGCCTTTGGTGAGGGAGACAGGTGAAGGGTGGGGGGTTGTGAGTTAGGGTGTGGCGTTTCTGTATGTTTTCTTTTCTTTTTGACATCTCCATTGGGATTGAAGGTTTTATTATGTTTTATTTTTATGATATATTTATTGTATTTATATTGTACTTTTCTATTCTATTTTTAATGATACATTGCAAGAGATTAAAAAGGGATAAAATATTTCTGAAGTAACTGATTTTCATTGTCTTACCTGAGTCCTTCATGGGGCACAATGCACACTGCATGCCCCATGCCTCACCATATAGGCAGCAGCATTCAGTGTAAGTAGTCTGCTTTCCAACTAAAGGCCGGCTGCAGACAAAATCATCACTCAGATGTTGCCAGCAAAGGTCTTGGAAGACATCAGTTTCTTCTGTTTGTTCTGAAGGAGAGGACAGCATCATGTACCTGCTACAACATTCTTATTATTTCAAAAATCTTGATAAAATATGATGCCTAAACTAATATTACAGGAGTAACCTGATATTATTGGCTTCCATGAAGGCAAAGGTGGAGGGTCTTTTAAAGAGTTAAAAGCTTAAACTTAAAGATAAATAAAGGTAAAGGTTTTGAAAAGAGGCTAGTTATTTGTGATGGTTCAATTCTTTGATACCCAGTTTGGGACACCTTAAAGAGTTTTGATGTTCAGAACCTATCCTTTGAAAATCAAGCTCCATTAAGGTATTCCAAGTTGAGCCCACTTTAGCTATTGGCAGGAAGAGTTGTGTGGTATTGGTATTCTGAAAATATGCCAACCCATGCTAACAAAACATAACTTTGGAAACATGCAAGAGTTTGCCTTCAGAGTAGATAAATAACTGTCCAAAACTGTCCTCAAAGATTCTCTCAGAAAAAAAAAAGCGGAGAAATTCAAGAGTAACCCAGTCTAGTCTTCCTAGGGCTATGTCAATAGCAGTTCATGTTGAACACTGACACTGCTTGATCCTGTGCGTGCATTAACAGTATAACACTATAATATACGTAATGAAGCATACCACTTGAATCAGCTGGTCTGATACATCGCTTTTCTGTGGCATCCAGAACCATTGGGTGTGTACAGAAACAGTTGTATGATCCTTCAGTGTTAATGCATTGGCCATCAATACAGCTGTTTGGGTCCTGACATTCATCTGTATCTTTAAAATGGAAGAAATGCAAAAAGAAAAGTAAACATCAAGGAAGTTGTAGTTCACTGTATGGTCACATTATTTTGAAGTAATGAGTAGCAACTTGCCATATGCACTTGACAGTTCTAGTGGATTTAACTTAGCAAGGCCAGACTTACATTGCCCACTGTGCATGCCTGTTACATTGGCTAGCAGCTTTTGGAGAGACTGCATGCATGCTGTTCCTTTATGGGACAGCAGTAAGGGCCACTTATGTGTATACTGCCTCAAGCCTTCCTTTCTTCACATGTAGAAGTAAGCCTCCCTACTTGGCTACTACACCTTTACTCCTCCCTAGTTTGTTTTAGAGAGGAAAAAGAAGAATTTAACTTTAAGGAAACAGAATGTCATTTTATTTTAAACAAATTACTTTAAACCAGGAATGAAAATATCTTTGTAGAGAATAGTCTTAGAAACCCAGAGTAAAAGGGCCTCTTATTGTGGTTTCAAAAATTACTTCCTTTCATTATATTATTTTGAACAGAATGGTTTTCTGCTTAAGCAGCAAAAGTCAGGGCCATGCTACTGAACAATTTCCAGACAAACGGCAAGAGTGAATGAACAGGAGGTTCTGCAGACTAAAAGAAGCAGGTTTATATTCAGTGAATGCAGTGAATTGTAATTCCATATTGCATATTAATTTCTTATGGAAAAATCCATTGCATGAATGTGATTTATGACAACAAGAACAGCACTTACCAGAGCTAAAGTGGGATAAAAATATATAGTCTCTCACTGCTTGATTTGTGTACAAAGAACAGAAGGCTAGATCATGTCAAGCGCTTACATGGTAGCACAGTGTGAGAGAGAGAGTAAAAAGCCTGTATAAGGTCAGCCAGAACTGTAGCTTCTGTGCTCCGGGAGCAAAAGGACTGCTGCCATGGTGAAATCAGAACAGAACTCAACCAAAGTGAGGAAAGAGTGGGTGGAGTCATGGTTTTGTCTCCTCCTGTTATGTATTGGCCTAGAACAAGCTAACCATGCAAGGGGAAGAGGGCTTATGCTGCATGCCTTAGTGGGGCTGCAACAATTTATGTGCTCTACAACATACTAAATGCCAAAGGTGATATTGTGCCTCCCTTATCATGAGCTGTGACTGCTGCAGCTTGCCTAAATGTTTACTGAATATCTCTTCTCCATTAAAAAAAACTTACCAAAGCACTGGAGTTTGACAGGATCATAGTATGTGCCTTGCTTGCAGTAACATTCATAGCCTGGCTGTGTGTTCAAACAGAAACCATTTTTACAGATTTCTTGTCCAAAGAGCTGGCATTCGTCTGCATCTGTATAAAAAAACATTGAAGTCTAGATGGTAACAGTCCTTACTTTGTCATGGGAGGAGAGTAAGGTAGTTTTTTCATGTTACCGAGGGAATGCAGGAGGACTTCTGTGAGGGCAATCGCAGCTGTATTCTCATGGGAATTAGTGCACTTAAGTGTGTGCTGTTCCACTTTTATGCTGCAAGAACACTTCCGTATGACCGGTTGGGTTCCCCGATGTAGCTTTTATAAACACCAGTGTTCTTGCAGCATAAAAGCAGACTAGCACATTTCTACGTGTGTTAATTCCTGTGAGAATACAGCCGCGATTGCCCTCAAAAGCTTCCCGCTCCCAAAGAGGCATGAAAAGAAGTTTCTCCCCTCCCAAAGATGTATGAAAAGAAAGGTAACGTGAGAAAGTGGCCTTCAACCCTCTGTATCCACTCAAATTGTGATTTGGGTTCTGGGATATTCGCCTATTACTCCCTAGGGCGAGTACGAAAGGAGATGATGGACAGAGGTGAGAAGCAGCAGGACCACTGGCTCCATCCACAGCCAGAGTCAGCCAGTAGTGGCTGGGTGTATAGTGAGAAGTAATGAGCTTCATGAAAAAGAATGAAGTCAATATTTCTCCTTAGTGCACAGGGAGAGCAGGGGAGGGTTTGTGACTCTGAATCACAGTTCATGGACTGGACTGCTTCAGGGGCAATACAACCATGCACCATCTGCTACCCAGGACAAACTGCAAGGTTACAAAGTGGGTGCTAAGGTGATTAACACCACTTTAACATGTGCCTCCTGCCTCCCAGGTCTCCAGTTGGTGCTAGCTGTCTCTTAAAGGGCCCATGGCCCACAGGGGCTCTGCCCTGTTACACAGACCTACTATTGGCAATTTAACCTATCGCTACAATCTGTCACTGTACCTGAGGATTTAACATGAGGATTGGGGGGTTGCATTACTTATGCAACATGCATAAGAAATGTTAAAGTGGTGTTAAGGTGCATGTCTGTTTTCACTCAATGTGTAATTGTAGGGAGGGCACTATGACTACACAGTTACAATGTACAGTAATGTCTTTCTATTACATTATGGGTATTTTCAGATGTTACGAGATCACGCTCAACCACAGTGAACCACGGCCAAAGCGCCCTGAACGTCTGTTTCGCGGGCGCCAAATGTTCACCATGGTCAATACCCACGTGGGGTCAAAATCAACCACGCTTCCGGAGCTCCCCGCCGGACCATCTCCGAAAGCGTGGACAAAGAGATTCCCGACGGGAACCAACAAAAGTAACGTCTGGCCGGCAACCACCGGAATCATCAAAGGAAATGATTCCCAGCCAGGGACAAAGCACGCAGCGTGGCTGCCAGGCAACCAACAACAACACAGGCCGGGGAGGGAGATTTAAAGGGCACACAACAGTAGCCGGGACGAGCCGCCCCGGCGCCTTCCGGGTGCTTTGACCACAGCCCGGCCCGGGATCGGCGTAACGTCTGTTGCGCTGCCCTGAGCCGTGATCTTGCGGCCCGATTCCCTGCCGTGGTCCCGGTCCCGTCATGTCTGTTCGGGGCTTTTTTTGACCACGGGGGGTGGTTGTTCGGTTCACCCCCGCCGGGAATCCACTGTGGTGAATCGGGACTGCGTAACGTCTGAAATCACCCTATGATGTCCAATTTTTTCTGTATGTCCAACATCCCCATAGGGGCACCAATACAATCCTGCAACAAGCATAAGGAATGCTAAAACGGTGTTAAAGCGGAGTTACGTGCATGTGTGTTTTCACCTATACTCTTAGCAGAGTGAATCAGCAATAAAATCAATATTTATACTTTTAGTAAGGTTTCACAGAAAAATATAGACTGAGCTAACACATACCTTTCCACCGTTTTTATATACTTTGTTCCAAGTCCTTATTTTTTGTTATTTTTGGAATTTGCTTCCTTTTTTCCACCACCCATTCTTTTAGTTTACCAAGTGATTAACTGTATAATTTTGCTAAAACTAGGCTGGTGTTAGAAATGCAGCGAAGGATGAAAGATACAATATATCGTACATAACTGGGTCACATTCCACAATCAGTTACCCTGGTGCAAATTAACTGGTTTCAATAGTTACTCCACTTTTACATCACAGGAATCAATTTCACCAGGAACTTTCTTTTCCATCTGCTGAATAGCTCTAAAGGTGAAATACTGAAATACTTACTTTTCCAGAAGGGCTAAAAGAGCTATAAAAATATTTTTACAGTCACTTTTTCAGCAACTAGGCAACTTTAAGCATATTTTTAAAAGTCTGATTCTTTAGCAGCTAGACCATAATAAGGATTTTTAAAAAATAAACCCAATAAAATAAAAAAATAAAAAAAATCCCCACAAAGTCACAGGCCTATACGTCTTTTCCCCCCATGGAAACTGAATGTATATACTGGGGAAATGTGGTAAGCTAAAGAGTTGCATTGGGGAAAAAAGAGCTAGATGTGTTTGTTTCTGCAATGAATCAAAAAGAAAAAAAATGTATAGATTACTCCTGCAAGCAGAAGCATGAGGGTAAAAAGCAAATTTACTGGATAAATTAAAAAGCATCTAAGTCTTCATTCCTCAAACTAACTATTCTGGAGTAAACATCTCTGCCTACAGCAGACTACCATGTTTTTGTATAAAGTATGCAAGGTTCATAATGACACATTTATTCCTCTCAGACTTGCAATAAAGAACGTTACATAAAAACACCTGAAGTTCCTGTAGAAATTGACATTGCATTTAAAATACAATTTACTACTTAAAGCTGCTGTAAAGAACTTCAGAATTGCTTGGTGCTTACTCTGGACTCCATCATCATCCCTATTACTTAAGATGCGGTTCTAAAGCTACTTAAAAGCTTGCAGGTCCCACTGAAGGCAATGAGCCTACAATCTTGTAAAAAGTAGACTGTACTGAAAGCAGTTATACGTAATAAACTGTGCTGAGTTTTAAACACAATAAAAAGGTTTATAACAACAACAACAATAATAATAAATTAATAATAAATTAATAATTAATAATAAATAATAACACTTTCGGCAGTAATTTCAGCATAATTACATATCTGATTTTCAATTGAAAATCTGAGAGAAACAAATGTGTCATAAACTAGCACATCTACTTTATACAGAGACATGGCAGGCTATTGTACAATTTATGTCAACTATGGGTACACAAATTTCCATCTAAGTGAATACTTATTGAAACCAACTACCCATTAGTAGTCCCATCAAACCATACTACTCAATTTGTTCTACTCCTCAGTAATGGGCTTTGGGATTGTGGCCTAACATACCACACCACAAAGAGTGCTGCCACTACAAGGGAGAACCAATGAAGTGAATGGAGCATGTGCCAGTAGAACACCTTGAGGATCAGAGGGTATTTTTAGATGTGACGGTACCACGGGTGGCCACGCTTTGACCCACATGGCCACTCATGGTCCCGTCATGTTTGAAACAGCCTGCCAGATGTTTTCCCAGGCCGGACCTAGGGTTTGTATGGGCTATGATGGTTTTTAGCCTAGGCTGTGTTTCGGGCCCATCGCCAAAGCACAGCTCAGGCTAAACACTGCTGTGGCCTGTGCAATGCATCCCCGGATGGGGGTAGAGTGGGCCGTTATGTTTGATGGCCTGCTCTGCCTGACCCCAGTCGCCCATCAGGGAGGAGGGCAGGGGAGCAGGACTTGCGGACCCATATCTGCATGCTGCCCCGTCCTCTCTGTTTGTTCAGTGGCCGGGTCAGATCGTGCCCGGGGTGAGGGCCCTCACCCCGGGCAGGATTAAAGTATGACAGCACACTATGCTGCACACTTTTCACCTGCTTGATGTTAGCAGATATGAATTCCAATTTTGATTAGAGCCTTTAAAATACTGCATAGATATACAGAATTTTAGGGTTGGAAGGTACTTTAAAAGGTCATCTAATCCATGTTGCTGCCCATACCTGGGAACACTTGCAATGCAACTCTTGACAGAAGTTTATTTAACCTACTTTTAAAAACATATTTTAGTATATCTGATTGGTTTGTACATCTATATTAGAATATCAGTATATTAGTTTGTATATCTATCTGGTGCCAACCTTTGTAGCTCTGTGCAGTGGATCCATATGATGAATCACTAGAGGGTATGAAGCCTTTTCCTTCAGGACACAAATCAGTAAATTCAGCTGATGGGGAGAAAAAAAACAAAAAAAAAACTTATTTAGGAGACATGAACTGAACCAGATGGAGAATTTTTCATGTTAGCTATTCTATTTTTCAGTTGTATTCTGTTAAAAAATATTGCATTTATTCTCAAATTCTTTAAAATTATAATCCTTTTTAAAATTTCCAATCGGTTTTACTTTACCTATTCTTATTAGTGAATCTTACACATCTCTAGCTAAATGACACAATGGGATACAACCACAGACAAAACTCCTTTTGTCATCAATTGGAATTTTGCCTCAGTCAGGCCTCAGTTAGAATGGTCACATTTAGACCAAAGAGTGAATGATTTAAACCATGCAAGAGATGGCCAAAATCAATCCAGTTTTATATTTTCATGTGTAGTGACTCTTCCTCATGCACACCTCTTAGGCCCAATTCACTGATTCAAAGGTGAAGCTAAGAAATGAGAACAAGAAAATGCTTTTCTCTGAAAAAATACTCCTGTGGTCTGAATGACTTACATGTGTTTTATGTTATGTGATTTATTCCAGCTGGATATGGAATATCAACCATTACTGTTAACATGCTGTGCTTCAAGCAGGTTTAGCAACAAATGTGGCATAAACACCACATGATTATGCTCTGCAAGCTAATATTTAAACTCTACACTATGTTGTGCAAACATCATGACTAACGATTATACAGTATATAGCACAATGTAAAGTTAATGTCATACAATATACCAATGCTAATATTTCACATTGCTGTATAAACTAAGCTGTTACATGACTGATGATAGATGAAGACCCAAAATATATATAAATGTTCATCTTAATTTATTATTTTAAGGGGAAAATAGAACTACAGCATGATGATCGTATTTGGCACAACCTAGCACTGGAAATACAATTTGTTTAGAGTGATTGTGAGATAGTACTGGTCACATCTTTGGACAACAACTGAAGCTTAGCTGATGTAAATTTTGAGTAAGGGCTGCTGAATCTGGCTCTTTATTCATGGCTTGTGAAAATCATTAGAGCTACTACTACTACTACTACTACTAATTTCTATAACACTACTAGGTGTACGCAGCGCTTTACAGTCACAGATTTACTGAGACAGGTCCCTGCCTGGTGGGCTTACAGTCTAAGATGGACAAGGGTGAGGGGAACACACAGGGAAAGACAAACACACAAATATGCCTATTTTACAGATGGGGAACTGAGGCTGAGAAGGTTGTGACTTGCCCAAGGCCACCCAGTGGCTAGGGTAAGATTTAAATCCTGGTCTCCCAGGTCTAAGTACAGCACTTTAGAAACCACTAACTACTAATGTAGTGGTTTCTAAACATTTTGCCATTATGACTCGGTTTTGAGACTTAACACCGTGACCCCAGACAACAAGAAAGACATGCAAACTATATCTATTTTGGGATCGTGACACTATCTATAGATGCTGCAATTCCACTTGGGGTCCTAAACTGTGGTTTTGGAATTTCTGTACTAGTGAATGGAAAAAAGCTAAACTTACCAGTTCCAAAGACAGGGCATGGGAAGATTTCACAGTTGTCACCCCAGCCAGCACCCAGAGTACAGCAACATTCTTGTTTGGTAATATTCGATGTCAATACATTATCACAGAAATTAGCATCATTTAGATTATAGTAGCATTCCTTCTTTTCATCTTCAGGTTGATCAGTATCTACTGGTATCTCTAAACATGAAAAAATATAAAACATTAAATTACTCAGTTCTATAATAGAACCAGAAAAAACTGACAGCATAACGTGACATAATACAATATTCCATTTTTCAATCTAAGTAATGTATAAGTGAAAGGTAAGAATGCCTAAGCATGAAACTCCGGTGGATTTTTTAATCCTGTAAGCAGCAGCAGAAATTCAACCAAACTGTGACTTTCACAAATCCTTGCTTTCAAATTGGTTGCAAGACTGGTATTCGTGTTTACACTTCTGCTGTACGTGGCTAAGCGATTATGCTATGCATACTCATTTAGTTTCACATCTCCAAAATACTTTGCCCCGTTAACCTCAAAAATGCTCAAACCAATTCTTCTCTGGCAAAAACTCACATTTTTGAAACTTTGGGCACTGCCACAAGAGGTTGGGTGGAACCGAACACCCAGCATGTCCCGGGGTGGGCAATTGCTGCTGCCACACTTTGGGGCCGGTGACGAGAGCATAACACATGGCCCACCCCCTGCAGGGAAACCGGGTGGACTGCGACTGGATGTCCTACCACGTCATGGCCATATGCTCGGGTGCCTGTCCCTGCTCCACCCACCATCCCCAAGCCCATCTACCATCACATCCCCATCCAGGATGTGGTGATCGCACCTGCCACTCACTGGTGCTGGTGGGCCTCACTGCGGGGCAGCAGGGGCCCAGACACACAAGCAGCGGCTTGATAACCCGAGCAGCCTTACCCCACTTTGAGTAATGCTACTATGCACTGGTCCCTGGCTTTTTTCAGAGGATGCAGTGTGCAGCAGCTGGCTTCCCGCCCCACAGTAAACATCCAGCTGTTGCCGGGCATACGAATTGTTGCATCACATGGCAGCACTGCCCAGAATCGTGTTATCGTCTTGTGTGGCTGTACCCTAAAAGTGGGGTCCCCCCTACAACTCCACAATTTATGGACAATTTTTATATTGCGACTCAAAACACAGATCCCATTATATTGGTGTTCGGAATGTAACCAATAAGCTCTTTTTTTTCTTGTTAGGAAATTGTTTTATACTCAAGATTCTGAGTGGCTAAAATTGTGTAAAACAATATAACAACAATCTACCCCAAACTATTTGGTGTTAGCTAATTTTCACTTCTTTGGTTTTCAGTTAATTTCATTTTCAATACTACTAGTATGATTAAACATTTAAAAAACTGTTCCATGGAATGGAAATATCCCTGCAGGCTTGGTCTGAACTCTCATGCAACATCACAACTTTTTACATGTGTTATAGATGAAATATAAAACAAGTATTTTTATCCATAGTGATTCCAGAGAAGAGTCTGTGCCATTTACGATTTTTATCATGTTTGATGCAATATTGTCTTTAATATACAGGGATACCCCACCCCCAGTATGATTAACTCTGTCATTTCTATATATTTTGTATAGTGGTATCACAGTGTCCCATTGATGGTTGGTCCAATAAGAACATAAGTGCCACACTGGATCAGTTCAATGGTCCATTGAGCCTAGTATCCTAACTCTAACAGTGGCTATCTTTGGTTGTTTCACAGAAGTATACATATAATAGCTGATAATGGTGTGATCCATTCCCTGCTATTCTCTCCCAGCTCCCAACTGTCAGAGGTTACGTCCCCCCTGACCAACTTGACAAGTAGCCATTTCTGGACCTATCATCCAAGAACTTATCCAATCCTTATGAAAGTCAATAGCACAGCTGGGTTTAAACAACATCTTCTGGCAACAAATTCCACAAGTTAATTGTATGCTACAAAAGTACTTCCTTTTGTTTGTTTTAAATCTACTGCAAGGTAGTTTCACGGAGTGTCCCCTAGTTGGGAGTATTATTTGAGATATTAAAGAACATCTCCCTATTTATTTGTTCCACACCACTCATGATTTTATAAACTTCTATCATATCCCCTCTCAGTTGTCTTTTCTCCAAGATGAAGAGCTCTAACCTACCATACGGCTCTCCTCATTCCATACCCTTAAACATTATCTGCACTGTTTCCGTTTCTACTATATTTTTTTTTAAATGGGGTGACCAGAACAACATATGATGCTCAAGGTGTGGTTGCACCACAGATTTATATAGTGGCATTATGATATTTTCTGTTTTATCCGTTTCTGATTAATTCCTAATATTCTGTTTTCTTTTTTTGACTGCTGCACACTGTTCAGAATGACTCCAAGATGCTTTTCCTGAGTGGTAACACCTAACTTAAAACCCAGCACTGTGTATGTATAGTCTTATCCCCATTCCCTGCCTCCCCCCTGATCAACTCCCATTCTCCTGTTCCCTCTGGAACTGCCGCTCCTCTGCTAATAAAGCTCCCTATATTCATGGTCTTTTATTCTCTCTCTCCTTTCACCTTCTCGCCCTTACTGAAACCTGGATCTCCCCCACTGACTCTGTCACCCCTGCCACCCTCTCCTTTGGAGGTCTTTCCTTCTCCCACCAGCCCCGCTCTGAAGGCCGGGGTGGTGGCGTAGGCCTCCTCCTTGCTTCTTCCTGCCAGTTTCAACCCCTCCCCTCTCCCCCTCCCTCCTTTGAGGCTCATTCCGTATGCCTCTACTCCCCTCTTCACCTCCATGTTGCAGTTATCTACCCCCCTCCCGGCTCCCTCTCCTCCTTTCTCTCCGAGTTTGAGTCCTGGCTCACCCTATTCCTCTCTGATGACATCCCCACACTCATCCTTGGTGACCTCAATATTCATGTTGATGCACCTTCTCAGCCTTGCATTGCCTGCTTCCTCTCTCTCGCCTCCTCTATTAATCTCCACCTCTGGACTAGTTCCCCCATCCAAGCTGATGGTCACTCACTTGATCTCGTGTTCTCTAGGAACTGTTCTGTCTCCGATCTCTCCTTCGAGCCCCATCCCATATCTGACCATTTCCTTGCCTCCTTCAACCTCTCCCACTGCTCCCCCTCCTCTTCCCCATCTCCCTGTCCCTTCCGCGATCTGCAGGCCATTGTGCCCCAGGACTTTTCCTCCTCCCTCTTCCCCCCTCAGTCCTCTCCTCCTCTTCCCCCGATTCTGCCATCTCCACCTTCAACTCCTCTCTCACCTCCTTCTCCTCCTGCCCAGCTCGCTCTCGTAACCCTCGCCCCTGGCTCACCCCCACCATTCGCCAACTCCGCTCCTGCACCCGGCGCAAATCCCACTACCGTGCTGACTTCCTCCACTTCAAATTCTGTCTCTGATCACTCAACTCTGCTATCTCCCTCGCTAGACAGCAGTACTATGCCTCACGCATTGAGTCCTGCTCCCGGGACCCTCGCCACCTCTTTTCCACCTTTGACTCCATTCTCAACCCTCTGTCCTCCTCCTTCCTCTTCTCTCTCTGCTCAGGATCTTGCTCTCTTTTTCACCTCTAAAATTGACAAGATCTGCCTGGATATCGCTTCCAAGTCCTCTCCCCGTACCACTCCCCTCCTCTCCCCTCACCTCTCTTCTGTCCTTCTTCCCTCCCACCTCCCTTGAGGAAATCTCCTCTCTGCTCTCCTCCTCCAACCCATCCACTTGCCCCCTGGACTCCATTCCTTCCCGCCTCCTGACCTCCATTACTTCCACCGTCGCCCCTCCCCTCCTGCACATCATCAACCTCTCCCTCTCTACCGGCTCCTTCCCCTCTGCCTTTAAGCACGCCACTGTTTCCCCATTCCCAAAAAGTCCACTCTGGATCTCTCTGAACCCTCTAATTACCGTCCTGTCTCGCTCCTACCTTTTGGTTCCAAACTCCTGGAATGGGTTGTCTACTCCTATTGCCTCGACCTCCTCTCCGCCAACTCCTCCCTTGACCCCCTCCAATCTGGCTTCCGCCCCCTTCACTCCACTGAAACTGCTCTGGTTAAGATCACCAACGATCTTCTTGTGGCTAAATCCAACAGCCTTTACTCTATTCTGGTTCTCCTTGATCTTTCTGCTGCCTTCGACACTGTTGACCACTCGCTCCTGCTTGAATTGCTTCACTCCCTGGGATTCCGGGACTCTGTCCTAGACTGGTTTTCCTCCTACCTTTCTGACTGCTCCTTCAATGTATCTCTTCCTAACTCCTCCTCCCCCCCTACCCCTCGCGGTCGGGGTTCCCCAAGGATCTGTCCTTGGCCCACTCCTCTTCTCTATCTACACCCATTCCCTAGGCAAACTCATTGCCTCCCACGGTTTCCAATATCACCTATATGCTGACGACACTCAACTCTATCTCTCCACTCCCTCCCTCTCCCCCTCTGTTCAAGCTCGTCTCACCAACTCTCTCTCTGATATCTCTGCCTGGATGTCTTAACGCCAACTCAAACTGAACATGGCGAAAAGTGAAAACTGAACTTCTTATCTTCCCTCCCAATCCTTCCTCTACCTCTTCCCTGTCAATTGCCATTGACGGAGTCTCCATCCTCCCTATCCCCCAAGCCCGTAGCTTGGGCTTCATCTTTGACTCGCATTTTACCTTCAAACCCTACATTGACTCCGACCGTGGCCAAATCCTGCCACTTCTCCCTTCACAACAGTGGGTGTTTTCAGATATTACGGGGCCAGTTGGCCCTGTACCGAAAACAACCTATCCATCCCCTGCCGGGATGACCCCGTCACGCCGTATCAGACGTGCCGGAGGGATCCCGGCGGGGAATCTGGGAGGGGGTGGGGCCGCACGGTGCAACGTGCGGCCGCACGGCTCCACCCCCTACACGCGCCCCGCCGCCTGCCCTCTGGGAAGACGGGCGGGCGGCGGGGCCAATGAGGTCGCCGCGTCTGGCCGGATTTGCCATGGCCCAGGATCCCGCCAGTGATCCCGGGCCGTAGCGCCCGACCAGACGTGACGGTGGGGTTCACCCCGGCGTGGAATCACATTCAACACGCAATGGCCTCCAGTCCTGCCGCTTCGGCCGCTCGCGTGGTGAATGTGATTCCACGCCGGGGTAACATCTGGGGGGGAACATTCGTTCCCCCCAACAGACGTTCCGTGATCACAGCCACCACCGGGAATTGACCGTGGTTGACTGTGATCTCATAACATCTGAAAACACCCATTGCTAAGATCCGCCCTTTTCCATCTGTCTCCTCTGCCAAAACTCTCATCCACGCCCTAGTCATCTCACACCTCAGCTATTGTAACCTCCTCCTCGCTGGCCTTCCCCGCTCTCACCTGTCTTCCCTCATTTCTGTTCAAAACTCTGCTGCCAGGATCATCCACCTAGCTTGTCGCTTTGATGCCAGCCTCTCCTCTCCTCTCTCCACTGGCTCCCCCTTCCTGAGTGTATTCTGCACAAGCTCCTTGTCTTCACAAACAAAGCCCTTCTCAACTTCGCCCCCCCTACCTCTCTGCCCTGATTTCCCTCCAAACCCCTGATCAAGCACTTTGCTCCTCTTCCATCCCCTCCTTCACCCTCCCACGCCTCCCCTGCTCCCCCAACTGCCTTTGTCCCTTCTCCCTTGCTGCCCCACACGCCTGGAATACTCTCCCTGCCCACATCTGACTTGCTCCCTCCCTTCGTACCTTCAGATCCCTCCTCAAAACCCACCTCTTCCGCTCTGCCCTTCCTAACTCCTTTTAACCATCTCCACCCATTATTATTCCCCACCTATTATCTGCAAACTCCCAATGTACTGTAACCAAGCCAAGAATGTGTACCTGAGTTCTTGCATCCTCATGAATGTTGCATCCCTTGTCTCTTCTGTTCCCCCTTCCCTGCCTCCCCTCCCCCTGTCTTTAGATTGTAAGATCTCTTAGATGTCTATCTTATTCTCTGTAAAGCGCCAGGTACATTGCTGGCGCTATATAAATGCTAATAATAATAATAATAATAATAATAATAATTAATAATAATACATTTGGAAGCTGAATTGTCCAGTCATGCAAAGTCCTCCTTAGAGCTGAAACAGGTACCTCATTTGGTATCTGTGGGTAATACCCTCATTTTCAAGTACTGTTTCAGGTATCTGAATTGGTACCTGAATACCGTTCGAGTACTTGAAAAAACAGAATTTTGGTTACTGGTATTTTTTGAGTACCCAGAATTACTTGAAAAACAAATAATACCTGAAAAATTCCAGAAATCTGGGACAAAATCAGTATTTCGGGTACCTGATTGTCAGTATTTGGGTATTTCAGGTACCTGATTGCAGCCCTGCAACATGCATAAGAAATGTTAAAGCAGTGTTAAAGTGGAGTTAGTGTCATGTCTCTTTTCACCCAGCATTATATTCTTATAGTCTTATGTTTCCTTTAACCAGTTACTGATCCATGATAGGATAAGTCCTCTTATCCTATGACCACTTAGTTTTCTCAAGTGTCTATCATGAGGGACCTTGTCCAATAAAAGATGTCATCAGATCTATTTTGTCTCTATCATGTTCATGTTGTGGCTTTTAATGTATGTTCCACATAAAAATAATAAGAATTATAGGGAAAAATACAAAATGATTAAAGTCTATTAAGTCTGCTATAACATTAGAATATATGAATTCTTTTAAATTCGATTTGCTTTATTAGTCATTAATTACAACTGTTTTTGCATCATAGTGCAATATTTTGTGCATGCTATAGTGTATACTATATTTATATTGTATTTTATTGTGTTAAAGTTAGACATCCATTTTTTTACTTTTAATTCTAAACATACTCATGGATTTGCCTTTTCCTTCCTCAGACAAATGAGTGTTTCTGTTTAGAGAAGCTATAAAGACTGGCAGACACCTTTGTTCAGATTGTTGCCACCTACAATGCTAACTTTTTTTTGCTGTTTTGCCAGAGTAAATATGTGCACATTAGGGGAAACACCCAGCTGTGTGCTATTTCATCTTTGTTAGTTTAGTCTGTGGACTCCCTACATCAGATAATTACAATTTTCCATAATGTGCTGTATTTCATAAAGCATGGCAGTTTTGTGGTATCATCTGCTGTCCAACAGGAACCAAATTAAGACTATCATGTGTCACAGAAACTCAAATGAACTAAAACTTATTCCAAGGTGAGAGAGCGAACGAGGAGTACTTTAGGTACCAAGTTATACATTTTCTTTGTACATATGCCATAGGTCCAGCTGCATCAGGTCCAGAAGCGTAAATAGCAGAAAAAAACATGGCAGTTTCACTCCATTTACCAGGGAAGGAGCACCAGAGGCTGCCCCAGGAGGAAGAGCAACAATCCCGTTGTGCGATTATTTAATTCTATTTTATATTTGATGTTTCTCTTTCTCCTCCCATTATCTGTCTGGTGGTTAAAAGTCTGTTGCTTATACAGCTGCAACTGAAGATTAGTCAGCAGGGATCATGAATGTTTGGAAAATGAGCAAGACACAATTTTATATATATTTTTTTTTACAAAGGCCAGTCTGTGCCTTTGTAAAAAAACCTCATGGTTTTTCTCTCATATTAACCACCCATTAATAAACAGCTTGTTTTGGAAGATATTTTGGTGTAAGCCACCTTTGGGAAATGTTGATTAAAACTGGGAGTGAATAAATATCCACTATAAGTTTTTTCGGATTATTCATTTGTAACTTACTTGCAAGAAAATTACGTGTGTGACTTCTATAAGCCACTTTGGTATAAAAAGCACTGAAATATTGATTGCTACTCTGATTGCTATACTAGTGCTTCAGATTTTCAATTATGTTAGCAGTTGCTGAATATATGCTATCAGTATTTGATAGCTTTTTAATAGCTTTAATTTCTCCCCAATATAGTCCTTCTCCAGCAAGAATTTAAGAATGTACTTAACTTCAAGTAAATTTCTATTCAGTGAAGTATTTTAATTATGTGGCATCAGTATGGCTTATGCATGACAGCAAAGTTTAACACACCCCATGGCTCCGATCCATGGTTCGTGGGCGTGCAGCGTATAGCTCAACCCAACAATGCATACACATGGTGCTGCTGCTGGAGTCCGACTGAGCTGCCACCTGAGTCTGCTACTGCAGCCCTATCCTACTCAGGTGGTGGTGCAGTTGGACTCCAGTGGTGGCACCATGAAGGTGCACAGTGTCTGCGCCCGCACAATTCCAGGTCAGTCTTTGGACTAGGGTCTAAATTATGATAAAAAGTGAACATCTTAATTTATAAAATCATGTAACGGTACCTTCTCCTACAGTCTTAATCAAAGGTGTAGTTTCTAAAATAAAGTTTCTCCAATCACTTCGAGGACCTCTCAAAAGTCAGCAAAGATTTTGATGGAAATGTTCCTTAGTAAATAAACCATTTTTTCAGCACCATTCTTTCTGTGGACTTTACAAAATGTATGCATGCAAATCTCCTGACGGCCTGCAAATATAGCATGCTGCTGTCTATTTTGTGTATGCATACATGCAAATCAAGAATTTGTGTATGAAAATCTGATGATACACATGCAAAATGGATACGCAGATAGATGATGAAAATATACATTGGAGGGGCTGGGTCTCCAACAGTTCTACCCCACAGAAACCAACTCCAACTTCCCTTCATAACTATGTAAATGAGACAGAAAGAAGGATGGTGAGCATACATGTAACAGGGTCCTGGGGTGAGTGTCTTTTGGATTCAGCCTCAAAGACCCAGGTCCATATGGGATTTTATCAAAATGTCCTTTATTTACAGTGTTCTTACTATGTCAGTCCTTCATCATACAGTCCATATATATAGTCCATTCCAATGGCTGGGCATGGTCCCTCCTATAGCCGGGTAGCCCCATACACAGTCCCCTAGATACCTCTCATAACTCATGCCTCCCTGGCCAGGCACAGTCCCTCCTGTAGTCAGGTAGCCAGCTATGATGCAGAGCCCTCCCTAGCTCTTGCCACAGTCACAGTCATTTTCCCTACTGAGCTCCAGGCTCAGCCTTTCAGCTCCTGGGCTGACCAGGTCAGCTGGCCCTACTTAGGCCCTTGGTTGCCTGGTTTTGGAGGCTAGCCCAGCTGAGGTGCATTAAGGCACTATCCCGTGCTGCCTCAGCGCCTCTGCTCCCCAAGCCAGTGCTAACCCTCCATAAATTTATTTATTTATTTATTTAATTACATTTATTAGCCGCCCCCTCATGCCCATGGCATCTTGAGGCAGCTTACAGCATAAAAAAGCCAATTTAAAATGACAATTTAGCACACAAAATATAAAACATCTAAAATGAAATCTACCTAAAAACCCCACCCATCCCACCTTTTTTATCCCACCCCCCTCCCCTCCTCTGACAGCCTGGGAGAACAGCTAAGTCTTACAGGTCCAGCGGAAGGCCAACAGACTTGGGGCCAGATGGGCTTCCTCTGGGGGGGGAGTTCCATAAACGCAGCCCGGCCACCAAGAACGCCCTCTCCATTGTGGCCCCCTGCTTTACGTGGGTGACCTCCAAGAAGGTGCCCCCGGCGGACTGAAGGGGTCGCCCTGGGGCGTGGAGGGTGAGGTGGTCCCTGAGATCTCCGGGTCCAAGACCGTGCAGGGCTTTATAGGTCAAAACCAACACCTTGAATCTGGCTCAGTACGTTATAGGCAGCCAGTGCAGCACGTGGAGCACAGGAGTAATATGCTCCCGACGACTCACCCGTCAGGAGGCGAGCTGCCGCATTCTGCACTACCTGCAACCTCCAAGCTAGCGTCAAGGGAAGCCCCACGTAAAGCGCATTACAGTAGTTCAGCCTCGAGGTGATGAAGGCATGGATGAGGGTGGCCAGGTCAGGTCTGGAGATATATCGACGCAGCCTCCGCACCAGATACAACTGGAGGAAGGCAGCTTTTGCCACAATCTCCACCTGCTGATCTAGGCGGAGACCTGCGTCCAATAACACCCCCAGATTCTGAACCTGCTGGGCTACGGGAGGGCGGACCTCCGACACCTCCCTCGCCCTACCCACCACCATCACCTCCGTCTCATCAGGACTGAGCTTCAGTCTGCTCTGTCATAACCAATCTGCCATGGCCTCTAAACATTGGGACAGTACTGAGACGGCAGGACCTGGGTCAGCTGAAAAGGAGAGGTAAAGCTGGGTGTCATCAGCATGTTGGTGGCAACGCACACCAAATCCTCTCACGATGTCCCCCAAAGGCTGCATATGCACATTAAACAATAATGGAGAGAGAATGGAACCATGCGGAACGCCACAATTCATGGCCCGGGGGCTGGAAGACTCAGCCCCCAGGACAACCCGCTGGCTTCTCCCTGAGATGAATGATCGGAACCATCCAAGGACAGTCCTGTCCAGACCCCCCAGGGCTCGCAATTGTCTCAATAGCAGCCTATGGTCCACTGTATCAGAAGCGGCCGAGACATCTAGCAGGACTAGAAGTGTTGAACGTCCTGCATCCATCTCTCGGCAGAGATTGTCCACCAAGGCCACCAGCGCCGTCTCTGTACTGTAGCCGGGGCGGAACCCCGATTGAAATGAGTTAATGAAATCGACGCTGTCCACATGAGCCTGGAGCTGCAGTGCCACTGCCTGTTCAATAACCTTCCCTAAAAAAGGAAGGGTAGAGACAGATTGGTAGCTGGCGAGTGCGTCCACATCCAAGGATGACTTCTTCAGCAGGAGGCGCACCACGGCCTCCTTGAGGCCGGGGGGCATCCTCCCCTGCCAAAGGGACGCGTTGATTACCCCCGCCAGCACCGTCCCTAGTGTCTCCCTGGAGGCTTTCACCAGCCAGGATGGGCAAGGATCTAGTTCACAACTGGTGGCTCTGACAGACTCCAGGATATCCCCACCATCGGCCGGCGTCACTTCCTGAAACTCAGCCCAAGAAGATGGACCAGACGTGGCCTCCATAACCTCGCGCTCCATCTCTACAGCTCCTACTCCAGTGTCGAAGTTGCTCTGGATCCAAGCGATCTTGTCTGCAAAGTAGGTGGCAAACTCCTCACAGCGGGCCTGGGACAAGTCCCCGTCCAGGCAGAGGGAGGCCGGACTGACCAGCCCCTGCACCACCTGGAACAGCTCCGCTGGACATGACTTTGCAGACACTATTTGGGCGGCAAAGAATTCCTTCTTTGCCATCCTCACAGCCTCAACATAGGACCGCAAATGGGCTCTATGGAGAAGTCAGTTGGATTCAGCACGAGTCCGATGCCAGCATCGCTCTAGTCACCTACCTGCCTGTTTCATACACCACAGCTCCTCAGTAAACCAAGGGGCCCTGTGGTGATGAGACAGAGGTAGGAGACGTCTTGGAGTCACCCTGTCAATGGCCTCCCTGAGCAAGGTGTTCCAAGCCCGAACGAGTTCATCAACAGAGTGACCATCAGGATCTAAGGTTAAGTCCCCCAGGGCCTCCTGGAACCGTTGGGGTTCCATCAGCCTCCAGGGGCAGACCATCCTAACTGGTCCCTGCCCCTTCTGGAGGTGGTGCATTAGGAGACTGGCCTGTAGGAGATAATGATCTGTCCATGACAAGGGCGTGACCCTCACATCCCCCACTACCGGATCCCCCGCCTCAAGGTCAGAGCAGAAAACCAGGTCAAGGGTATGTCCCCCCACATGGGTTGGGCAGTTGACAACTTGGGACAAGTCCATGGTTACCATGGCGGCCACAAACTCTCGCTCCGCTCCCACAAGGCCGGTATCAGCATGGGCACTGAAGTCTCCCAGGACCAAGGTCCTGGAGGAGTCTAGCGCCACCACCAAGACCAGTTCTGCTAGAGCGGTAAGGGATGCTACTGGGCATGAAGGGACCCGGTACACCAGCAGCACCCCTAACTTGCCCCCAGCCAAATCAAACACCACGTGGAGGGCCTCAATCCTTGGAATCTCCAGAACTGGATATCTCTTAACAGGCCAAGTCTCTTTAAAAATAATAGCTACAACACCTCCCCGGCCCCCAGTGAAGGACTAGTGCTGCACGGCGTACCCAGCTGGAACGAGGTCAGCCAAAATTGGCCCCGCCTCCTCATCCAGCCAGGTTTCCGTAATACATGCAAGGCCCGCAGCCCTAAAGGGTCAGGTTCAGACACTCAGCTTTGCCCTGCTACAATATGCAATATCCTTCCATAGGACGTCAAAGCCCATCATAGTGCACTAAGGGCGTTTATAGATGATCCCGCTTACAAGCGGGATCGCTAAATGCCGGCTTTTCCCCCCGCGCCGTCTCTGCATGCCGTGTCTGCTGATCAGACACGGCGCAGAGTGCGAGTGAGCATGCGCGCCCTTCTGTGCATGTGCACTCGCTCACGGAACCAGGAAGTGCGGCATAAAGCCGACACTTCGGGAATCCGCGTCGGAGGGGGCAGGATCGCCTGCCTCCTCCGACGCGGATTAAAAAGCAGCCCCAGCAAGTAGACGAGCGCCAAGAAAGGCGGCTGATGAAAGGATCAGCCGCCTTTTTGGTCACGTCTATGAACGCCCTAAGTCTAATGCATTGCTGTCCAGAGTCTTTATCAGAGAATGAGAGGCAAGATCTTGGTGACTGAGGGGGTATATAATCAGAACCTATAAAATATATTATCGTATCTCTGTTTGTTCATCTACTCTGGGGGAAAACAAACGAGACAGTGGGCTGCGGCAGCCTGGGAGTCACCTGCTTGTCAGTTCAGTCTCTTCCAGGTGTTTGTCCATGTCTGCCTTGGGGCGGGTGGCCAGCTGCTACGGGATGCGTGGGCTGGAAACCGCAAGTGACGTGGCCTGAGCAAAGGCTCACTCAGCTGGGCTAATGGTCACCCTCCCGTCTGTTAGGTCCTGCCCAGCTCCGCAAGGACCAGAGTAGAGCCACAGGTGAAAATCCTCTGTCTTCTCCACCCTCTTACTGGGCATTTTTACACACACCTTAAAGTGCTGGTCTTTCAATCTTCTGGGTTCACAAGTCCACAAGTAAGTTCCTGGATGCGTTCTTCACACAAACACTGCCCTGAGGCAGCCTAAAGTAGCCGCAGCTGTGGATGTGAGGGGCTGCCATGGAAACCAAGTGACCACAGCTGCCTGGAGCAAAGCAGTTTACCAGGAGAACTTTTTACACACACACGTTCTGGGAGACACCCAGATGTTACAGGATCCAGATTTGTAAAACCACAGAGATCAAGGACTTCTTAAATCTGTAAGAATATGCAGAAGTTCAAAGAGCCAGATGTTTAAGATCTGGGTGAGGGATTTAGACACACAGAAAGTTCAGGATGTAACAGCAAACACGCAGGACAAAAGTGTGTGTAAAAACATCCACTGTCGGGAGCAAGGCGTGATCAGCAGGGAATGGATTGCCCACTGTGACTGCTGATACCTCTCCCATGCGACCGGGATTGGCCACTGTCAGAGACAGGATGCTGGGCTTGATGGACCATTGGTCTGACTCAGTACGGCACTTCTTATGTTCTCTTTCCTTAACTTCTTTTCCTCCTTAACTCTTCTCTTCCATCTTCCTTTCTCTGTTCTCTTGCTTTTTTTCTCGTTTTTTTTCTCCATGCCTTTTCTCTCCGTTTTTCCTTTCTCCCTCCCCCTCCCCCTTTCGGTTTAAATTGTTAACTGTCCATGGTTTAAATTAGAGCTGAAATTAGGGCCAATGGGTAAACAGGACAAAAACTGACAGTGTGCAATATCTAACATATTGCACGGAAATTAAGGCGCATGTCACCCTCTTCTGTCCCCAGTTTGGTGTTTCCATATTCTGTAGAAGAGGATTTTGCATGAAGGAGTAAGGCAAACTGTGTGTGCATTGTGGCTAACTTGTAAGCAAGTACAATATCTGACAGCGTACAACGTGTTTACTGTTTATATACTGCATCTAAGTTAAGGCATGCATCGTATCTTTCAATTTTCATATTTTTATCTGCTTGTCTGAAATTGTCTGTACCTTAATTTTTCTCCTAATATATATTGACACATGTACAGATATACGTCTACAGTTAGCTCAGGTAAAGCTCCGGTAAAAACCACAAAATAATGTATTTGCCTGAAAAATTATTTGATGATGATTGTAACAGGCTCAGGCTTAGTTCCAGCTTGGGAGGTGGCGGTCCTGAGACAACACAGGACAGCGCCCTGATATGCCTCAGCTGGGCTAGCCTCCAGAGCTGGGCAACCAAGGGCCTGAGTGGGGCCAGCTGACTTGTGTGTGGCTGAGCCAGCTTGGAAGTGGAAAAGGAGAGCCTGGAGTTGAGGGTAGCTGAGCTGAGAGGAGAGGCAGGAGGCAGGGAGGACTCTGCCTTTGATACTGGCTACAGTAGGGATTGTGCCTGGTCAGCAAAGCCTGAGAGAAGGCTCTACCTGAAGGCTATCTGAGGGCTACAGGGGGTGACTGAACCGGTAGCCTGAACGCGCTGGAGCAAAGAGAGAGATCCATGGTTGCAGGAGGGACTGTGCCTGACCAGGAGTGGTGTAACCTACAGGGTACTCGAAGAGACTATAGGGGTTTTGACACCTGGCCATGAGGGATTGTGCCTGGACAGGCCTAGCCAAAGGAAGAGGCGTCCTTGAACCCTGTATATGGACTATATAATAAAGGACTCTGAGAAGATCCTGTGGAGCACGGATCCTGAGAAAACGTACCCTGGGCGCATGCCCTGTTACAATGATCATATAAAAGATGTCTTTTACAATGCAAAATACAGGAAATCTACAAATGAGATTTGGACACCAACCTCATTCAAATGCCTGGCAAATATTAGCACACATCACAAAGCCCCTAGAATAATGGCAAGTACAACTGGCAGTCTCATTTACTTCCTTGCTGCTTCTTACTAGTGGACCTCTTTTGAACAATTTAGGAATGTACTTTGGCAGAGGGATGGCATCCAAAATAAAATTATTTTAAAGCTCTGATATTTATAACATTTTTTATAGTTAAAAGATAAGAAACAGATGTCCTTATCAGCTCTCCTCAACTTCTCTACCTTTGTGTTGTCTTATCCTCATTGCTGACTCAAAAATACAGTATCCTTTTACTTTCTCCCAAATAATCCCACCTTTTCCTTCCAATATGGTAAGTTATGGATTTGTATTTCTTGCCTCAAAAGGTTCATAAGATTTTGGATAATGAAATAGTCACAGGTCCTTTAAGAAAATAATATTTTATAGAACTGGTCTGAAACTAAATATATCAATGTCTAGGCCTCAAACCAGTGTAATTTTTACTTCTTGATAAATCACTGTTCTGAATAAAACAATACATCTTTTATGACTACTTATTAACAGCTGCACAAGGTGTCTGGAGGGTAGGAGCTTTAGAAAAGGGACCGAATCAGAAACAGGAAAGAGACGGGTGCTTAGTCTAAGAACCTCCAGAGAAGCTCATCAGTGTTTATGGGTCTGTGCTATAAATGAAATAATTCATGATGGAAGATTGTACTTCTCAGTTGTCTTTCTGGTGGGTGGTGACAAGTCATATTATAAGTCAATGAGTATTTATTACTGGAAATAATATTTACCTAACGTCTATAAAAACATGGCAAAAATTTCTCTCTCTGTCTCTCTCTCTCAAAAATTTCTGTAAAACATGTTTGAAGGATACACAAATGTATTCAGAATTTATTATTGTTACTACTATATTATGGCTGCTTGCCCACACTAAGAAAGCGGAGGGGATTAGCATGAGTTTAAGGCAAATCCATTTGTTGTGCCAAAATGAGATACCACCATCTTCTGTGCAAGTTTTCATAATATGATCTATCCTCTTTTTTTGTCAGCACTGAAACAGTAATGTTGGGATTTAAATTGGCCAGCTAAGAGTTAACATCCTATTAAGATAGGGCCCTCTGATGCAAGAGCTTACTGCAATTTATTTCCTTCCAAACAAGGAGTAGATTATTATTTTTATGAATTACTTTGCAGACAATATCGCTTATATTCACCATGACTTGGGTGCTGCCACTTTATCTGCAGAATCAGAGTTTGGGGTTATTGAAGCTAAGTCTTGTCCTGTTTATTTGGATCGGTTTCAATCTGTGTGTAGCAGGGAGCAGCCTCATAGGACTGCTGCCCCTTTAAGAGGCCCAGGGCTGCCAGCCTGGAGATTGGGTAGGCTGAACAGCACCAGAAAATTTGACATGACAGTTGGGAGTGGGCTTGCTGAGGCAGCCCTATAGAGATAGGGAAAACCCAGCTGAGACATAACAGAAAGTAGGGCAGGACACTGGCCCTTTAAGGGCCCTTTAAGCTTGGAAGGCACGCCACACCCATTCTGCTCCTATAAGAAGAAGGTAGTCAGGGAGAGCTTCAGTCTGTGCCTGACTGGAGAAGGAGGAGCATCTCTCAGCTGAAGCCTGAATCTCTGCATGAACCATGTCCACAGTGCTGAAGGCTAAGAGAGATAAACGAGGGCAACTCGACTAAAGTTTAGAGTTGAGGCCCCTGCAACTGAGGACTGATACCTGGCTGAGCTGGGAATAGATACGACTGGGATTGCTAGAGGGCTGATTCGGGCATTAGCTAGAGCCTTGAGAGTTCTTCCTATCCCATGCCCTGAGGATCCGGTGCATGGCCGCACCTGAACAAGAACCTCGTGGCCTCCACTGCGGGCAAACTGTACAACGTGGAAAATGTGCAAGGGCAGGGGTATGCACGGTATCTGCGGGCTATGGTATTGGCCCCACAGACTATTTGGGCCTAATCCTGTTGGGAATTACCCTGGGGACTGATGTAGGGTAGATGCTTGGGGCGATAAGGGCAGCCACTTGTGAATTAGATCCTTGCCCGTCCTGGCTGGGGTTGTCAACGCCTCTCTTCAGGAGGGTAGGGTGTCGGATGCCCTTAAAACAGAGGTTGTCTGGCCCCTGTTTAAGAAGCCATCTTTGGACACCAACTCCTTGGACAGCTATTGGCCTGTCTCTAACCCTCCCTTTTCAGGGAAGGTCATTGAATGGGTGGTTGCCCGACAGCTCCAGGCTCATCTTGATGTCATCCAATTCCTGGACCTGTTTCAGTCGGGCTTTTGTCCTGGGTATGGCACAGAAACTGCACTTGTGACCTTGTTAGATGACATGCACCTGGAGATTGACAAGGGGAAATCTACCCTGTTGATCTTGTTAGATCTTTCCATGGCCTTTAATAGTTGATCACAAAGTGTTGTTGACATGACTGTGGGACCTGGCAGGAGTGTGCAGGACTGCTTATGAGTGGTTCTGCTAATTTATGTGGGGTTGGTCCCAGAGAGTGGCGATGGGCGATTCCTCATCATCCTCTCGGGACCTCCTGTGTGGGGTCCCGCAGGGATCTTTCTGTCTCCCATTTTGTTCAACGTGTACGTGAGGCTGCTGGGCGAGGTCTTTCAGAGGTTTGGGGTGAAGTATCACCAGTATGCTGATGACACCCAGCTCGACCTCTCTTTTTCATCCGACCCAGGTTTTGCAATCTTGGTGCTTACCCGATATCTGGTGGCTGTCGAGGACTGCATGAGGATGAGGCGACTGAAGCTGAATCTAGACAAGACTGAAGTGGTGATGGTTGGCTGGCTTTGTGACCTGGAGGGGATTGGGACTTCCATTATTGATAAGAGTCCGGCCCCTTCTGGTCAATCAGGTTTGCAGCTTTGGAGTGCTTCTGGACCCCTTGCTATGCATGGATTGTCAGGTTACAGCAGTGGTCAGGAGCCCAACTCCATCTGGTGAGGAGGCTGTGGTCTTTTCTTTCTGACTCGGATCTGGTCACCATCATCCATGCTTACATCACCTCGAGGCTGGATTATTGCAATGCGCTCTACATGGGACTGCCCTTGATGACTGTTCAGAAGCTACAGCTGGTGCAGAATACAGTAGCTTGGCTCCTTTCGGGGATGAGTTGCTGGGAGCACATTACACCGGTGCTCCAAAGTCTGCATTGGATGCCTATAGCTTTCTGGGCACAATTCAAGGTGCTGTTTTTGACCTTTAAAGCCCTAAACAGTCTGGGCCCCACATATCTGAAAGACCACCTGTCCCTATCCAAGCCAATCTCTATTCATGCCCACCAATGCTGTTATAAACAAAAAAGTCTTACACTGCTTCCGGAAGATGCTCAGGTTCGGGCTCAAGGAAATCTCCGGGGGAAGGGAGTTCCATAACAAGAGGGCAGCAACCGAGAATACCTCCCTGTGAGCTCTTGTTATATGAAGAAGGCTAACAGATGATACCCACAAGGAGGCGCTCCTGGCCAATTGCAGGGGCCGCATCGGGGCATGGAAGGATAGGTGGTCTCTCAGATATGTGGGCCCCAGACCACTTAGGGCTTTAAAGGTTAATACCAGCACCTTGAATTGTGTTCAGAAATCTATACGGAGCCAGTGCAGACTTCAGAGAAGTGGTGTAATGTGCTCCCAGTGCCTTGTTCCTGAAAGGAGGCGAGTCGCCACATCCTGCAAGGGGCGGAAAGGGCGGGGTATAAATATAAATAGATGACAATACTGCTGTATGTTGTTATACTCTTAGACTAGCAATTCCTCAATATTTTAACCCCTATGATGACTACATAATGAAAAATCCTCTCCACAGCTTGGTTCAGAAATTTGCTTAATTCTGTCAGTTTCCAGGAAGGAATCCTCAGATCACTGGTATTCCACAAAGCTTAAGCAGGCACATCCGACGATGCTTTGCAAGTGAAAATAGTGAAGAAAATGTAAAAGAATGCTGGCAAGATAGACATGAAAGTAAAGTGGACAAAGGGTAATTTCATGCGTAACGGGCCCTTTTCGGATCCCGGTCAGGAATCAGTCCGGATGTCCTTTAAACGTACCGGCCTGATTCCTACCAGGGATCGGGCGGGGCTGCACAGCGCGACTGCACAGCCCCGCTCCCTGGCCGCCCACCCTCCGGGAGGGCACAGCACCCAATCCGGTCGCTGCACCCGATCCCGTCCTGTGGTCGGGACTGCAGTCCGGGATGGGCCAAACGTAACAGACGTTACTTTTGGTCCATCCCAGATCGTGGCCAATCTAACCACACTTTCAGACCTCCGGAGGTCCGGAAGCATGGTTAATTTGATTCCTGCTAGGTATTTACCGTGGTGAACATCTGGCTGGAATCATTTAGATGTAACGGGACAAACGGCCACCACAGGGGATTCGCTGTGGTTGACCGTGGTCTCGTTACGTCTGAAATTACCCAAAGTGATGGGCCCTATTTTAATAATACAATATTTCTTTTTAAATAAATAAACTGTCCCACCACCTAACCATTAAGTATTGAGACTTGCTACAATTCAGTGATGACAAAATGGATTACTATATTTAACTATAGCAATATACTTCCATGAAATATATTTGAATATAGCAATATACTTCCATGAAACTTATCCAAGATACCAATAGTCATCCATATGTATTTTAACTTTTCATTTAAAATCAAATGAGCTACAGTGTTAATTTAACTGTTAAAGGTCAACATTAAAATAGTTATGAAAAAATCCTAATTTTCAATAAATGTTCATCCTTTCTATGATTCAGCAGGATGAGCCTTTGCTATCTACTATTTTATATATTATGTCTGCATGCAAATCCATTGGTATTTTACCTGGTGAGCTGCGGAAGCGACACTGCCCAGTCATTGGGTCATACTCCTGGTTTTCATCATAACACAGACACAGGAAGGAGCCTTCTACATTTTCGCAGAGGGCTTCACCACATACCCCGCTCAGCATTTCACATTCATTCACATCTGGAAAAAGAAGCACAAATTGATTCAGACTTTCTTTCTTTCCTGCCCTTCCCCAAAGGCTCATTTATTTATTTATTTCATGGATTTATACCCCGCCCCTCCTGCAAAAGCAGCCCGAGGCAGCTTACAACAATAAAAACAAATAAAAGCAATTTAAAACATCCAATATAACAATATTAAAACAGGGCTAAAATAACAATTAAGATAATAAATAGTAGATCAGGTGGGGGAGCTAAACACCCCTCACCCTACCCTCCCACCCTCCCCAAAGGCCTAGGCGAACAGCCAAGTTTTGCAACTTTGCCGAAATGTCAACAGGCTAGGGGCCAGCCGAGCTTCCTCCGGAAGGGAGTTCCAAAGGCGCGGCCCGGCCACCGAGAATGCCCTCTCCATTGTGGCCCCCCGCTTAACACGGGGGACCTCCAAGAAGGCACCCCCGGCAGACCAAAGGAGCCGCTCTGGGGCACGGANTCCCTGAGGTATGAGGGGCCCAGACCGTGTAGGGCTTTATAGATCAACACCAACACCTTGAACCTGGCTCGGCACGCTATCGGCAGCCAGTGCAGAGCTCGGAGCACAGGTGTAATATGCTCCCGACGGCCCGTCCCCGTAAGGAGACGAGCCGCCGCATTCTGCACCAGCTGCAGCCTCTGGACCAGGAACAAGGGAAGCCCCACGTAGAGCGCGTTACAGCAGTCTAGCCTCGAGGTGACTAAGGCATGGATGAGGGAGGCCAGGTCCGGGCCGGAGACGAACGGATGCAGCCTACGCACCAGATACAGCTGGCGGAAGGCAGCCTTAGCGACTGTCTCCACCTGCCGCTCCAGGCAGAGGTCCGCGTCCAATATCACCCCCAGACTCCGAACCTGCTGAGCTATAGGAGGGCGAACCCCCCCAAACAGGGGGGCCACTGGTGGCTTACAAAAGCAAAACACAAAATAATAAAAATATAATTTAATATAAAAACCTAAAAATCCCTCCCCTCCCCCAAAACCCTCCCCCTCTCAACTTCTATCCCTGATCTGCGACCACTGAACATCTCATGAGACCTGAATTTGGAATTCCTGTAATCTTTACTTGACAAGTCTTTACTTTCTGTGGCTGTGCCAATGTTATCTGCTGGAACACAGCAGTGATCCCCAAGGAACAATTCAAACCTCACTTCTACTTAAGTGGATTATTTATTTATTTATTTATTTAAGACATTTATTATCCCACCCCTCCTGCCACAGGCAGCTTGGGGCAGCTCACAAACATATAAAAGGCATAAAACATCAATTAAAATAACTTAAAGGAGGTAAAATACACCAACCCACCCCCCGCACATCCCCCACCCGTCACCCATCTCCCTCGCCAAACGCCTGGCGGAACAGCCAGGTCTTACAACTTCTTCGAAAAGAGGGGAGATGCGGGGCAGACTTTGGGGACCTTGAACAGGACGCCTGCAGGAGTCGATCCAGCACCCTGGGGTGGTGGGGGGTGAGGCGGTCCCGCAGATACGCAGGGCCTAGGCCATTTAGGGATTTATAGGCCAAAACCAACAACTTGAATCAGGCCTGGAAAATTACTGGCAGCCAGTGTGGAGAATGGAGCACTGGCGTAATGTGCTCCCAGCGGCCCAGTTCTACCAGAAGATGGGTCGCCACATTCTGCACCAGCTGCAGTTTCTGAGCCGTCACCATGGGTAGTCCCACGTAGAGTGCGTTACAATAGTCCAATCTAGAGGTGATGAAAGCATGGATGATGGTGGCCAGGTCAGAGTCTGAGACATACAGTCGAAGCCGTCGCACCAGATGTAATTGGCAAAAAGCACTCCTCGCCACAGCCTCCACCTGGATATCCAAACCTGGATACCAATGGAGGGCAGACCCCATCAATGATGGGGGCCACCATCTCCATTGACTTACCCACCAACAGCACCTTCGTGTTGTCGGGATTCAGACTCAGTTGGTTAGCCCTCATCCACTCCCCCACAGCCGTCAGACGCCGAGTAAGCACCGAGACTGATGGGCCCGGGTCTGTTGAAAAAGAGAGGTACAGCTGGGTGTCATCAGCATATTGATGACACCGCACACCGAACCCTCTGATCACTTCGCTGGAATTATAAGGAAAGTAATTAGTTACCATGAGATAAAGGGTGAGAACAAATGTGATAGTGGACTGCGTGGGCCCGAGACTCACCCACTCGTGTGTTCCCGTGCCACCAGATGTTGGGCTGTGTATGTTCTGAGGTGACTGGCCCAGGATGAGTCCTCTAGAAAATCTCCGAGGCCCATCCCAGGCCAAGGGCCGCCCACCTGGGCCAACACAGGCTCGCATGTCTATTCTGGCCTGTCTATTCTCACCATGGCTGCCCGTCATGGCAGTGGGTGGTGGTGGTGGGGGGAGGTGGCCACCCGCCTGCCCATTTGTTGTGTTCCCTCACCTTACCCAGGGGGTGGTGGTGGTGGGATTACAGATTCCTATTATTGGCTGTGGGGGCGGTGAATCATTGTTCGTAACCCTTTTTTAGTGAGAATCTATAATTGAGAAAACTCCTGGTTCTTGACATTTTCTCGGTCGAGAACTTTTCTCAATTTACCATTATTTACTGTGTACCGTATACCAATTTACTGTGTACCACTTACTGTGTACTGTGTTTGACCCGTTAATGCGCATGCACAAAATGGCTGTACTTTTCCAAAATGGTGGCGACGCTGCCAGCGCCATTTTGGATCAGGGTTGTGCATGTGTGAAACAGCTGTGGCAGCCATTTTGCACATGTGCATTACACAGTAAGCGGTACATTGGTATATGGTACATGGTAAATCATTGTAAATTGAAAATGGTAAATTTTGATGAGATTCTCACTGAGATCTCGAACTGTTACTGAGATCATACAGAGATCTTGGTAACAATTCTCAATTCTTGGGAGATTTTCGCAAGAAACAAATTGATTCTAGTTTCAACCTTAGTTTAAATACTGTTGGGTAGGATATCCAGTACTGCACAGCACTGGTCTGCTTCTGCTCCAATTGAAGCCAATAGGAATATTTTCACCGACTTCCAGAGTGGAATTAAACTGATGCTGACTAGAGCTGAAACAGGTAGCAAATTTTGAACTCATGAGTATGTCTGCAATTTTAGGTAGCTGATTGGTTACCTGATTAGTATACACATATTGAGACGGGGAACCAGCTACCCCGAAATACTGGGTATTACTATTACCGAGTAACCGACTTTCCATTTTACCGACCCGTTCCAACTTACCATGTTACTGCTGTTTTAGCATCTTTCCAACTTTCCACGTTTCATTATTTTTGTCATCGTGCATACACACAATAAGAGGGGCCATGGAACAACCAGTGGATGATTGGAAATGGATGAAAGAACGACAAAATTGCAATTCAATAAATGGAGCAAAATGGAAAATCAGTTAACCTGGTAATTCAGTTAAGTTGCTGGGCACTAAACAGGTACCACTTAATGCCTGATGCATCTGAGATGGTTTACGGTTTACACTTGCAATTTTGAGGGGTATATTTGTTTTGGGGCACCTGTTTCAGTTTGACTGCTGACCATGCTTGAAAATCCCATTCTTGGTGCATAGAATCTTAAATTGCATTTAGTTTAACAACAGAAACAACAAAAAGTCTATTATGATCCACTCCACATTACACTATATCCACAAACTATGTAGCTGGAAAACATTTAAATAAGTTAAGAACGCCGTCACATACTTGGTGTGTGTGTGTGTGTGTGCGTGTATATATATCTTTAATTCAGAACATACAATATAATTCTTGTAGCACAGCATATTGATTCCCATTTTCCTTCAGATATGAACATGTAATTATACATGTAAATCTACAACTGATTTTTCTTTTTTTTGTCTTATCTAAATTATCTGGCTTGACACTTTCAAAATTAATTTAGTTAATTGATAGGGGTATCTCAAGAAATTGGAAATACTGTTTACAAACAATAGTTATCCTAGAATTATACAAATATAAGCTTTCCATGAAATTCTTGCTAGACAATCTTCTTCTAAGTTTTTATAAAACCTTTAATTTCTCCAATAATATTCTTAGTATGTGCCCAATACATCAAAAAGTGGGAAATTCTTCCATAATGTAGAATCCTATTTATTGCACTAGAAACAAAAAAACAACTTGCACTAACTTTTCATGTCTTCCGTTTGTTTTTCTTTTTGTCTGATTTTGGCTCACTATTTTAAACGTCACTGCATACAAAATATCACCACACACAAAATGGTGATTCTTACGATTGACAAAAGTGGTGACAGTTTATATTGCATCAGCCTGTTTCACTGGAGATCCCCACTTTGAGCAGCATTAACATTCACATGAACCAAGGCTCCATGACTCAGGAAAGCATTCCTGTTCAGGAGAACACTTAAGCATGTTCTTGAAGGATGTGCTTAAGTGTTGTACTTAGAAATGATCCTAAGTATATGGTTTCCTGAATTCAAGCCTCAGTTTAATACGCCTTGCCTCCTAAACATCACAACACTCCATCAATGCACTCCAACTTCTCTTCTTCGTGTCGAGGCTTCTTTCCCTTCTTATACACCCTTAGTTACACCTACTTTAACTGAACTCAGATGTTGTAAATTTGTTGTGATTCTTGCTGGTAATACAATAATCTTGCTGAATTTATCATTGAGGTTGTGCGCATTTGGTGTGTGACTGTGAGAAATAATTGTCTCCCTCCATCCCGCATATTTTTCACAAAGTTTAAGCTTCCCTACTGTCCATTTTGCCTCAGTTCATAAAGGCTGCATGCGAGACCAAAATGGAGACAAAGGAAGACAGTCAATAACAAAAAATCAGAAGTAGGTGAGGAAGCTGGAGAAGTCTAGCTACACCTAGCATGGTTAATATAGAGATTATGCCCCACTAGGAGAATATTTTTTTGAAATGATCCTCTTCTGCACGGTGCAGTAAGTAATGTCACGGAGGCAATTAATGGTGCTTTCAGGGGTATGTGTGTGTGAGCGTGTGTGTGTTGCGTGTCAGACAGTGAGCGAGCGTAGGTATGTATTTGTGTGTATATGTATATTTTATATATAATGCCATACACACTTATGAAGTATGTGTGTTTGTGTGCACATGTTTAAAATTTGTATATATTCTCATCTCCAGGCTATTCAGCCTAGTGTTAATGGCAAAAGTGTTTCATCCTGACTCTACTATAAGGAAATTGATTGACGAACACCTTTTGTTGAATTGATACTAATTTTATGCTAGTCTTGTGCTGTCTCCAATGGTGCTCAAGTCCAACCATCACTATTAATAATGGATCTTGAAATCTTACTCACTAGAGAATTAAACAGTATTTATATATTTAAGAAATTCTCACATCTTTTTCATGGTAATAGGTGGCTTTTCTGGAGCCTGAAGCCAATGTAAATTCTGTTCAAATACACTGCCTACGGAGGTGTGCTGCCTAATTCAGGCTAGCTGTAGGAGATACTGCAGCATTCTAGGTATTCAACTAAGAGACTAAACAGATGTTGCATTTAAATGAAGATGAAGTATTAAAAATCCACTCCATTACCATTTTTATTTGTGAATGGCCCTTACATTTGCAGAATTAGTGATCTTTTTGGTTTTTCAAAGAGATAAAATGAGTGGTTCAGCTTATTTATGTTGGTTCCCATTCAATTCTAAGAGCAGTTTTTTATTAAATGTCTGTACAATAAGTTTCCACATGGTATGGGGTTTGGTGAGTATGAACATGTTTGAATCCTATTTCATTCTGAAATGGTACACATTTACCACAAACTAATGGATGGAAAATAAGATATTTTCCTTGGAAAACTGGTTTTTCCTGACTGGAATAATTTGGAACTTCTTAGAAAAATCCAACAACTCACCCACACACCCTTGCCCATCCCGTGGGTCCTGATACCCCTGGTAACAGAGGCAGCGATAGGAGCCAGCTTCATTTTCACAGAACCCATGACTGCCACAAAGAGTGTTGTTTAAACATTCATCAACATCTGCAAATAAGACATTTTAACATCAGACAAAGGTAGTTTGACAGGCAGTATAAGACATCACTATACAGTATAGCTAAACAAAGGGAGCTCTCAGCTTGCACACGAGACGGGGGAGGGGGAACTGCCATGAGATGAAATCATGACAAGGGTGATCACGTGAAGCTCCGCTCGTATGCATGGGGTTTTAAACATCATTAATCCATTTTTGCAGTGATTTCACTCAACAATGACAGGGCTCAAAACTCAGCCCTGTCATCTGTGAGTGAAATCACAGTGGAAATAGGCTAACGATGTTACCCTTGGCACATGAGCGGAGCATTCACCTGATTCCCCCTGCCATGATTTTGGCTCACAGCAGTCCCCCCACCCCGCCTCATCTTGTGTGCAAGTGGCAAAAGACAGACACCTACTTCTCTGGAAGCAAACATAGTTGTAGTATCTGTACAATTAAGGAAAAAACACAGAGAATAGGAAACAAGACTAGTATCATTCAGTCAACTCTACATAGCTTTCTTATAAATTTCTATAGTACATTTTTCTACAGCAAAATAAAAATGGTGATATACATGCATGCTACATATTAATTCTGTTTTAGCAATTATATACAGATAGACATTAAACATCAAGAAGCAATTTACTAAAATTAAATTTTTATTTTTAATAGGTAACATTTTACTTGGTCAAATTTCTGCTAACACCTGTCCCACAAAAATAGAGGGTAAAAACAGACATGCTGGTGGCCCATTGGCTGTTTTTGCACAGTCAGACGTTGGCCTGGGATCGCCCCGGACTGTGTTGGTGGCTAGTCTGGGTTCTGACCTCAGGAAACCCTCAAAGTAACAGCCCAGGCTAAAGCCTGCCCAATTGGCAAAAGCAGGCTGGCACGTCTGTTGTGGCACACCATGACCCCAGCCCAGGGCCTGCCGTGGCTGTCATTGGCCACCATGGCTGCCTGTTATGGTGGGGGGCGGGGCACTGGGAGTGGCTGCCCACACATCTGTTGTGACTATTCCCTCCTCAGGCTGCACTTTAATTGGAGCCCCTGTTTCCAAGCTGGTACAAAACATCAAATCCAATGTGTGTCCCACCTCATGCATTGGATCTGATATTATTTGAGATAGGCCCATGGTCAGGACCCTGATTCTCCTACAAATTTTTGTTTTGTTTTTGTCTTTCCTTTACCAGATAGATTGGGTTTTTCTCCAGTTTTCTGCTATTTACTTTTCTTTATGTGTCTTAACTTATAATTTCCTGGTGTTGTGTAGCGTGATTGAATGTATAAGTACCTTAACTGATACCTTAAACTGAAGGTTTTTAATTAATTGAATCTCCTTGTTTTTTGTTGTTTCTCTAATCCAAAATTAATTTAATATTGTAAAATGTTAATAAATTAATGTTTAAATGTAATATTTGTAAACATAATAGATTATATACAGTAGTACCTACCAGTTGGCACCTATCAGTTGCAGAGATGAGTCCAGGGGCTAGAAGCCACCTCCCCGACACCTAGTTTCCGATCACATACTGTTCTACTCTCCCTCACTGATGTGCAAGTTACACATCCCACAGCTCAATACCGCAATACATCTTCAGAATGCCCGCCTGGAGTGGAATAACCTGGATCTGGATCCCGCCCAACATGTCCTGTGCTACTAACCAGGGAGCCATGCCAAGGGGCGTCTTAGTGGGGTCCACGCATAGGATGCTCACGCTTTACAAGACAAGCTGGTGCATCTGGGTGCCCAGCGTGCATGCAAGCAAGGCACCTCTAGCATTGGTGGGTCCGAGCTTCCTCCTCATTGGGCAACTACAGGGGCATTGTCTTCCCATCCCTATAACACCAACCAATGACAGGAAAAAATGATGTGACGCATTCTTTCCTGATCCATGCTTTGGATCTCTGGTGCCAGCCACAGTCTGTTGATCAAGGGAGGGGGCATCAAAGGGAGGGTAGAAGGGGTGTGCATGATTGGGGGAATGAATGGGGAGAGGGGTGTGTAAAGGGGCTGGGGCTGATCGGGGAGGAAGTGCTTGGGGCATGTGTGGAGCAGACTAGAGTGGATGGGGGTGGGAGGAGGTGGTTGGTGGTTTAATGGCAAAGAGAAGGGGCTGTGGAGGGGCTAATGGGTAACATCCCTGAAATCCTCTGGGGATGGCCAGCCCCACAAGCACTGGGTTTAAATGAACCCAGTGCTGCTGCGGGCCACAGTCTGCCTGTGTGGCACCCCCCTGCACTATAGAGCTGTGGGTGGATTGGCTGCCGCTCTAGGCTGATGCCTGCAGCTCCATGGCATTGCTGGGGCAACTCCAGGCCTAAAGCGGAGCAGCAGTGTCCTGTTTTCCAAGTAGACAAACTGGTGCTCCGGGTTTCAGAGCACCTCTTGCAGTGTTCCGGGATGTTTCAGAGCACTGGGCATGCACGTCTCACACACAAAGGTAGACACACACACACACACACACACACACAGAGTCACACTACTCTATGTCACTCGATTTCCCTTCTTATACCCCGTCTGCCTTTTGACTCTTTCCGATAGACCCCATTTTTTAGCTTTTCTTTTTCACACTGCACCCTATTTGTCATTCCACTTGGTTTCCTATTGTCACTTCACCTGCTTTTCATAGTGTTTGTCATTTCACCTGGTTTACTTAGCTCCCCCTTTCACTTGGTTTAGTTTGCTCACCTGGTTTACTTAGCTTCCCCGTATCTATTGCCCCTATTTGTCATTCCACTAATTACATTCCTATCACCATTATAACCAATTGGCACTCCACCTACACTGCACTGAGATTTATTAATTCCTTTTGGACTCACTGCATTTTCCCCTAGCTCATGCTCCTCATATGCATTTTTCCAGAGGCACTTTGAAATCTCTTGTCATTCCCATCTCATCCCGCAGTATTTTTCATTGGCATTCCAGTTGCCTCTATTATTCTCTATGACCATTTTACAAATGTTTTACGTCCCCTCTTTTGTTCCCCTTTCTCCAAGCTCTCCTTTTTATGTCTGTCTCCCTCCTGTCTCTGCTGTTGCCCCTTTTTCTCTCTCCTTGCTGCTACTTCCGTTACTGATCCTCTCTCATCTCGGTTCAAAGGAGCTTGCTCTTCCTTTCCCCAATCTTCCTCCACTCTCAACACTCCCCCCTATTAATGCCCAGGGGCCTGCGTTCTGATGGCTGGTTAGTGTGGGAACAAGTAAGGGCAGCAACCTCACTTCCTCTACTGTGCATGCCCAGATTTCTCTGTTGCACATGCACAATGTGATGGGGAGCAAGATATGACACTCCAGCAGCCTGGGAAGCTGGCAGCACACGACTCCATCCAACAAGGGAACCTTCAATTTCTTTGAGATGCTCAATCTGCAGTGCAGAGAAAAGCGGAGGAACGTGTTGCATCTGCCTGCTGGACTTGCACGTACAATCCAAAAGGGATTTAAGCTACAGAGAGAGAGGCAGCCACTGACCGATTATCCACTGATTTGAAAAAAAGTGTCTTGCAACTGGAAGAAATGTCTTGCAACTTTGCACAGGAGTAGCCTCTTCAAGTTGTGAGACACTTCTTCCCAGCAGCTTCCTGCAACGCCTTGGATGTTCAGGTGAACAGGGTTTGGGAGTTGCAGATGGAGCTAAGCGGGGGGTGTCGGCCATTGGATGGGATTCGGGAATTCAGCTCCCTTCACCTGACCATCCAATGTCCCCCTCTCCCAGCACCCAACCTAACTCACACAGAAAGATGGTGTGTGTGTGTGTGTGTGAAAGGGACGGAAGAGTGTGTGTGAATGATAGAGGGGAGAACTTAGTTGGAGTGTCCCCTCACTGATCCCTGGCCCCAGTCATCTGGCTTGAAGCACAGCTGGCTCTCCCTACCTGGCAGCAGCAAGGTATGCCCTTTCCTGGGGCAGCATTCCCCCAGATTTGAGTGTGAAGGGGGGGGAGAGGATAGGCACGTGAAGCTGCTTGCTCCGCAACTTTGTGGTAGGAGAGAGAGCAAGACAGGTAGAGACATGCACACACCAGGCAAGCGACCCACCCTTGTGCAAAAGACCGCATGCCCACTGGGGCCAGCACCATGTTCTCTATCTGTCATGCTGGAATTACATGTCCCAGCATGCTAGAGTAGGATACATGGCGGCTATGTTTCCTGTCTGGCATGCTGGGATATGTAGTCCCTAATAATACCAAAAGAAGAAACTGCTCTAAAGCAGCTCCTATTTAGGTTAGAGCCATATGTAGTCCCAGCGTGATAGATAGGAAACATGGCGGCAGCACCAGCAACCGTACAAGTGCGGCCGGCAGTGCAGGGCCTTTAAAAGCTACAGTACCAGCGGCATTGGCAACAGCATGTGGAAATGGTGAGTGGAGCTGCAGGTAGGTGGCCACACCTGAGTGACTGAGGAAGGGGGGCACTAACCTCCACAGGAGCCTCTGGGAAGAATTGTCTCCTAACTTGAAGAAGCTACTGCTGCCCGAAGGTGCGAGACACTTCTTCCAGTTGTGAGAAAAGTGTTTCACAGACAGGGAGCAGGTAGCTGAGGGGTGCAAGAGGCAGACAGGCAGCCGGGCGTGGTGGAAATTCCTCCCCACCCCCTATGCAGAATGCTGCCAAGGTGGCTCCAGCAGGTGGAATGCAGAGCAGAGCAGACGATGCAGAGCAGAGGCTTAAGCCTGACTTTGCTCCTGACCGTTCTATTCATTGAATAAAATGGGCCATAGAACAACCAAAAAGGGGTTAATGCTGTGGTAGTATTTTGGTTAAATACTGCAAAGGCACCCCTTGGCCACACACCTGAATTTTCTGTAATCACTGCAACTCCTTTCCCTGTACTGTTATACTGCTGCCCTCCAGGGATCCAAACAATCCCGGGAGGGCAGCTAAAACGAAAAATGAGCAAAACAGCCTCTGTTTTTGAAATGCTGTATCTCAGCCATTTCTCATTTGATCTGGCTGATATTTGGACAAAAGCAACCTCTCAAGGAACCCATCCTCACAACACAATTTCAGAGTGCTAGCATACCCTATCACCATTTTAAAGGGGACAGAAAGTTCAGACTTTATAATGACCAGTGCCCTGTGCCTTAACTATCCAAGCACTACTGTGCCTGGATAATTTTGCCTGTATTTGAAATAAGAACAAAAATCAAAACATTGAACATTTCGGACAGGGGTGGGGAATCTTAGGGCCAAATGCTGCCTGCATCTTGCCCCATTACTGATAAAGTGAGCTGAGGGGAAGGGAGCAGAGATGAAGGTGCCCAAAGCAATAGGGGATGGATCAGTGGCACACACACATACATCGTATGGACCATCCTTTTCCTTTCCTCATCTTGAGAGCAACCCTTAAGCATCCCTGTTCCCAACTTCTACGCAGCCCTCAGAACTTGTACACATTTTTCAAGTGGCCCCTGCAAGGAAAAAGATTCTCCACCCCTGATTTAGGGTCATTAGAGACATTGCAAAACTTTTTCCAAGAGTGATGATCTGGGGTTAACTAAAACAGTTTGGGCTATTTCTTAAATTTCCCTGAAATTTTAATTTGAGAAGTGTTATTTCTCACTCCTTTTCTTAAATGCTTTTTCAGATGTTGAGTACTGTTGCTGTCCACTCTAAAACAGCTTTTGTGCTTCACCTCAGATGTAGCTCCATTATGGAAGTGGCAGATGAAAGGATTAATTTTAACTGACCCAATGTAGTAGTTCCAGGATCTGTCTGAATGCACCATTAATTATATGGATTTAAATATCCATAATTTGAAAAAAAAGTAAATCAGAGGAAGACTTCAAGTATAGAAAACAGGCATTACTGACTCTGCATCCAAATCATCATACTCATACTGGTGATGGCTCAGTGTAATCATTTTTACTATCTCCACTAAAGTTCTTACACATATTTCTTGAAGCACAGCATTAACGGAAAAGAACCTTTCACTGGGTGAAAACAGACATGATGCTAACCACCCTTTAACCATCCTTGGTGGTTATTTATGCATGTTGCAGGGCTGTATTGGTGCCCTACGCAGCTCTCAAACATGCATAAATGACCACCAAGGATGGTTAAAGGGTGGTTAGCATCATGTTTGTTTTCACCCACTATCTCAGATGAGAGGATAATTTGGACAGATGAAAATCTACACATTGGCCATGATCCCACATATTCATGGTGCAGATCCATTTGCGAGGCATGATCAGAGGCACGCGTATCGGCCAAAAACTGCAATTCTGCATGTGCACATGGTGTGTGTGCGCAGGGGGGATTGGGTCACCTGGGTCCTGACCCTGCTGGCACCGTGGCAGTCACTTCATCCCTGCTCCTCCCTCTCCTGGTTGCAGCAGGGTTGGAAGACTTTTCCCAGGCTCCCCTGCATGTCCACAATTGCAGTTTTGGTCTGCGTGCACCTGAGGCGCGTGCACGGACTTTGGGCCAGGGACAATGTTACTGTTTGGAAATTCAAAAAAGAAAGAATGGATTCATTCAAATGCAACAATCTACAGCTGGCAGCGTCCACAACTATGTTAGAATTACCTTCTTGTCAACAATGTTGAAGGTAGTTGACATAGGGTGTTTTCAGACGTTACGAGATCACGGTGAACCACACTGAATCACGCTCAACCCCCCCGCGGGGCCAAAGGGCCCGGAACGTCTGAACGGCGTGCGCCAGATGTTCATCACGCTCAATACCCACATGGGGTCAGTTTGAA
>QEPC01015561.1:1829385-1881111 GCA_003113815.1 Sphenodon punctatus
TTCACGGCCTGGGCCCTACCTATCTGCGGGACCGCCGCACTCCCCATGTGCCCGTGCGACCCTTGAGATCATCCGTGGGAGCCTTTTTGGAGGTTCCCTGGGTGAGGCGGGTGGCCACCGATGTTAGAACTTTTTTGGTGGCCGCTCCTGTGCTGTGGAACTCACTCCCGGAGGAGGCTCGACTAGCTCCCACTCTCCTGTCATTTCGGTGTTTATGTAAGACCTGGCTGTTCTGCCAGGCTTTTGGCGAGGGGTAGAGTTTTTGTTTCCCTGTATTGTATATTTTTTAACAGTTTTAAATTGTTTTATTGTTTTTATACTGTTGTTTGCCACCCCAATCTGGGCGGGATATAAATTTTATATAAATAAATAAATAAATAAATAAATAAATAAAGAGAGGCAATTTCAAATGTTTTGACCATAAGCATAAAATATATCTGTAAACTGTTTATCTGGCTACTGCAACAACAAATCCACAAACCTCCTGAACAATTAGAGCAAGCCCACAGCTAGAGCAATTCCTACTCAATGTTAAGGAAACAATAGAGGTAGTATAACACTACTCAATGATGAGAGAAAAAACAGGGTAAGAAAGGAAAATGATGAATTGTGTAAGGGAGAAAGGTGTGGCTCTCATTCAGACATGGAATCATAGATTTTTATGGCTGTTTTTAAACAGGACGGGACCATGCAGATCCACCCATCCCCACCCACTCGAGCAACCTTCTGAAAGTGGTGTGAGTGGGCGCACACACCTGTGACCTACACACTCCCCACTCATGTCCATGCATAGAAAATGGGGGGGAAATCCAGGATGCTCCATGCGGGGGCAGGAGTGGTTGGTGCGTGAGTAGGGGTGAACACCCATCCTGGCTGAGAACAAGGAGCTGGCTTTGGAGGGCCCAGAGGGAAGTGGGACTCCAGAGTCAAACTCCAACCAAGCTGAGTAACCAAAGAAGTTCAGTTGGGACCAGGGTCCTCCAAAGCATTGTTGGGCATGCCAATGCCAAGAACACTGCAAGCAGGCTTTCCTTGTGAGCCTCTACAGAGAGAGGAAGGGAGGAGCAGACTCCCAATGTACCCAAACTGGTGAAAAGTGAGTGGGAAACCCTGAGTTGGAAGGTTTCAGTGACAGCTCAAGGAGATTAAATTATAAAATGCCTCCACCCAACTTAGGGTGCACATTCCAATCCAGCACAGTGCCAGAATGGCAGTTCCAAAGAAAAGGACCAGGAAAGCAGGCCACCCTGACTATTCTTAAAGGGGAAGGAGTAGAGAGGGTATAAGGAAGGCTAGAGAGCTAATGAGGGAGAATAAGGCCCTCTGCAAGGAGGTGGAACATTTAAGAACAGCTCTTGTGGGATATGTGGAGACCAGAGAGTCTGAGGAAGGAGCTAGAGGTAGCTACCTGAGACCAAGGAAGTGTGCTCCCACCTGATGAGGAACAGGCTACATAGGAAAGGGGGAAACCTGCTTGAGGGGCACTCAGAGGGGAAAAAGCAAGCTACCCTAGAGCAGCATACACAAAAGCAGGAGGTGCTACTGAAGCAGATCTTGAAGATGCTGAGCCACTGCCCAACTAGCAAAAGTTGAGAGTCCTGGGAAAAGCTGAAGATAGAAAAGGAGTATCCCAACTCCGTGGGCTAGTGACTCACAACAAAGGGTTCCTGGGTGGGAGGTTAGGAAAGGATGGCAAACGTGCCTCCCACCCCTAATAAGGGGTGCCACGTTTTATTTATTTATTTAGACATTTAATATCCCGCACAACCCCACTCCCATTACCCGTCTCCCACGTCAAAAGCCTGGTGGAACAGCTACGTCTTACATTGTCGATGGAAAGAGGGCAGATCCAGGAACAGCCGAACCCCAACCGGGAGGGAGTTCCACAGTCTTGGAGCAGCTATCAAGAACTCCCTCTCCATGGTTGCCACCCATGACACCTGGCGGATCTCAAGGAGGGTGTTCCCAGCAGACCGCAGGGGCCGATCCAGGACTCGGGGAGTAAGGCAGTCCTGTAGGTAGGTGGGGCCCAGATCGTGTAGGGCTTTATAGGTCAATACCAAAACCTTGAATCCAGCCTGGAAGACTATAGACAGCCAGTCCAATGAACGGAGCACTGGTGTTATATGCTCCCAGTGACCCATCCACGCTGCGTTCTGCACCAGCTGCAGTCTCTGAACTGTCTCCAAGGGTAGCCCCATGTAGAGTGCTTTGCAGTAGTCTAATCTTGAGGTGATGAAGGCATGGATGATAGTGCAGTCTGAGATATACGTCCGGAGCCGATGTATCAGATGTAATTGATAAAATACGTTTCTCGCCACCACCAACAACTGAGCATCCAGGCAAAGCTGGGAGTCGAGAAGCACCCCCAGACTCCAAACCTGAGGGGCCAGGGAGGGACGAACCCCATCAATCATGGGAGTCACCAACTCCCCCACCTTACCCACCAGCATCAACTCCGTCTTGTCAGGGTTCAACTTCGGATGGCTCTCCCTCATCCAGTCCCCCACAGCTGCCAGACACCGGGTAAGCACCAAGACTGCCAGGCCTGGGTCAGTTGAAAAAGAGAGGTAAAGTTGGGTGTCATCAGCATATTGATGACACCAAACCCCCTCATGACCTCCCCCAAAGGCTGCATGTACATGTCGAACGAGAGAGGGGACAGAATGGAACCTTACGAAACTCCACACATGAGGCTGCGGGGAGACGAAGAATAATCCCCCAGGACCACTCTCTGGGTCTTCCTGGACAAGAAGGAGCATAACCATTCAAGAACAATTCTGCCCATCCCCTCCTGGTCCCGCATACGGGCCACCAACATCTCATGGTCAACCGTGTCAAAAGCAGCCGACAGATCTAACAGGATCAGTAAGGTGGGTTGACCCTGATCCAACTCACGCCGGAGGTCGTCAGCCAAGGCCACAAGTGCAGTCTCAGTACCATAACCCAGACGAAAGCCAGACTGCAAGGGATCAAGAAAACTGATGCAGTCCAAATGCTCCTGCCTGTTCAATAACCTTCCCTAAAAAGGGAAAGTTAGAGACAGGCTGATAGCTAGCGAGGGAGCCAACATCAAGTGATGACTCCTTAAGCAGAGGTCGCAACACAGTCTCTTTCAAAGACCCTGACAATTTGCCCTCTCGCAGGGAGGCATTGACCACCCCAGTCAGCAATGGCCCCAGTGTATCCTGGCTGGCTTTAACCAACCAGGACGGGCGCAGATCTAACCATCCCAAGAATATCCCCTGCATAAGCAGACAACACCCACTGAAATTGATCCCACAAAACTGGACAAGATGGGGCATCCATAAGCTCTGGTTCTTCTACTGTGACAAGTGCAGCATCAAACTCGTGGGGAATGCAAGTGATTTTATCCATGAAATACTCAATAAACATGTCACAGCAAACGCTGGAAGACTCCAGCTCCAGGCAGAGGTAGGCTGAACTGACCAGACCCCTCACCACCAGGAAAAGCTCAGCTGGACAAGACTTCTCAGATGCTATGAGAGCAACAAAGGACCCCTTCTTTGCTGCTCTCACAGCCTCGGCATAGACCTTCAAACTAGCTCTATGCCACAATCTGTCATCTTCAGCATGAGTATGATGCCACCGTCACTCTAACCACCTCCTTTCCTGCTTCAGCCGCTACAGGTCCTCTGTATACCACGGGGACCTGCGTTGACAATGCCCAGACAGTGGATGCCTGGGAGCCATCAGATTGATGGCCTCAGTCAGCAAGGTGTTCCAAAGAGCCACAAGGTCATCGAATGAACAGCAGTCAAAGTTAGAGGGTATTTCCCGAAGAGTGTTCTGGAACCTAATAAATTCTATCAGCCTCTGGGAACGGACCTACCGAATTGGCCCAGCACCTTTCTGGGAGCTGACATGTGGCAGGAGACCAGCTCGCAGGAGGTAATGATCTGTCCATGACAGGGGCACTAACAACACGTCCCCCACCAATGGATCCCCAACCTCAAGGCGGGTGCAAAATACCAGGCCCAGAGTATGTTCCCCCTCGTGCATTGGGCCATTCACCACCTGAGACAGGCCCATGGTTGCCATGCCAGCCATGAACTCACGCTCCGCTCCCCCAAGAGTAGTGTCGGTGTGTATGTTGAAGTTACCAGGACAACAGTCCTTGGGGACCGCAAGAACACCTCCAACACCAGCACTGCTAGAGTGTGAAGAGATGCTGCAGTACAGGTAGGTGCATGGTATACTAGTAGCATCCCTAATCTGTCTCCGGACAAATCAACCACAAGGTGGAGGCCCTCAATACCCGGCAAAATTTGCACCAGATATCTTGTAATGGACCAGATTTCCCCCCAAATAATGGCTACACTACTCTCCTTGCCCCCATTCCTCAGGCTGTGGCTGATGCCGTATGGAATATCCGACCAGAACAAGGTCAGCCAAGGATGGTCCTGACTCAGTGTCCAGCTAGGTCTCCGTAATACACACAGGATCAACTCCGTAGTTGACTTATTTGCGACCAACCTCGTGTTTAACAACATCAGAACCAGGTCCTCGGACCTAGATCCACCTGACCACCTGCCTGGGGGCTGACAAGGGGAACAGACACCAAGTGCCTCTATCACCTCGCAGGTTGAACCAGGCCCCCAGAGGGACCATAACTGCCCTGGCCCATCACGACCCCAATGGCCGCGCCCCCCCCCGAGTTGGTGCACCCTCTGGACCGCCTCCCCTGTGGCTGACCCACCCGGCAGATGAGGGAGATCCCTCCAACCCCCCCACCCACGTATCCCCTGGGTGAGAGACAGAGGGTGTTAACAAACATGTGGTCTTGACTTGCTGCCAACATGCCTGGGCAACAGCCTGCCCAACAGGGCCTAAGTGGACTATTGTATGTAAGCATGCTGTTCCTGGCCCAAGGGGGCCGCCATGGTGGCCACCATTGGCTGTCATGGCTGCCTGTCATGGGGGGGGGGCTGGGCACTGGGCCAAGTGGCCGCATGTTCGTTTGTCTCCCTGCCCTCCCAGGCATCCAGCACGTTTGTTGTGCCAGCAGACTGGGTCCGGAATGTGTTGCCAGCACGTTCCCAACCTGGGTTAGATTGTGATGGTGGCGCTCCTCTATCACATCTATAAACACCCAGAGATGTGCCTGAGTAGGGGAGGTCTGCCAGGCCCGTCAAACTGGAAACTGTGTAAAGCCCTGGGGGCAGGGGGCAAGCCTATCAAGCGGGTAATAAGGGAGGAGACTGTGTGCCTGGGCAGGGGAGACTCCTACCAGGCTACTAAAGGGCTATGTTTGGGCGGGGAGAGTCCTGCCAGGCCTTGAGCCAGGGTAAAACAAGGAGTCACAGGTCTAAGGAGAGCCTTAAGTGAAAAGCAGTTCCTCAAGGGACCCCCTTCTGTCTCAAAACTATGAGATCTATATGTGTGCAGGCCAGGCATAAATCCCTCCTGCAGTTCCCCAAACTCTCCAGATCAGGCAACGCCTTCTGAGCAGGGTTTGTCTGGGGACAGAGCTCAGCTGAAGCTCCTGTCTCCTCAATCATATATATACATAACTCCTATTGATTTGAAATGAATAGAATTTTTTCCTGAACAGAGTGCAGGGCTGAGACACTGAGATCCAAGACTTTAAAAAGTAAGTTCCCAGTTCAGCAAAGAATCTGAACAAGCGCTTACATATATTCCTATTCAACAAAGCACTGGGGCTCCAATTCAGGAAACATTTCTTCCCAGGAAAGCATTTATAAACTGAAGCTAGTTAAAAACTCTTTTCTTTTAACATCTTTAAAAACTCCTACTTAAGTCTATTTAGACTGTACACGCTTGAGGGCAGAGATTGTCTTTTACAACACGTCAATAAAGCACAATAGGGCCCTGAACTTTTCTAGACCTATGAAAATAAATAAATGTGAAAATAAACAAATAATAATAATTGTGAAGGACAGTTAGAATATGTAGGATTTTAAATGCAGGATGTAAATGTCTGTGTAAAATATTGCAGTTCGATTATTTCATGCTGCTGTGAGATTATGTGTATGTAGCCTTAGGGGAGAGATTACCTTGTTTTTCCATCAATATTCCGGCTCCTTGTCTTAATCTCAGTGTCCACAGTACTGCTAGGTTCCTAATTTATCTACTTCAACAGGTGTGAAAGTGCTGTTGGTGTTTTTTAGGGGAACTGTTCAGTATTCAACAAGAGGAAAACCCATTTTGGAGAGTGCTGGAGATTTTTACTGGGTGTGCTACTGGCAGTTCAAGGCTAGAATTTCCTGTTTTATTATGAATTATTATTTCAGTTCCACTACGTTCATAGTAATTAAGATTAGCAGAGGCCATTATGATCATAAGGCTTGGTGTCCTGTACAGATTGGCAGTGGAATTTATTTCAGTAGAATGAAAGCATATTTTTTTAGAAAGAAATCCAACTCTTGATTTGAAGAGTCAGAGCAACAGTACATCTACCATTTCTTCTGGTAAATCGTTCCAGAGTTTAATTATGCACATGTCTAGGTATTGTATCTTACTCAGAGAGTGACTTTTCCTAACCTAAGCTTCCAGACTTTGGATCATGTTATGCTTTAGTCTGCAAGAAATTGCCAAGCCTAGTCCATTACTATCAGATGTCTTTTCCATGTGTAAGTGTCTATACACAACAATCAAGTCACCTGTCAATCTTCTCTTCAATAAGATGACTAGAATAAATGCTTTAAATCTCACATCATAAGGCCTATTAGGAGTTTCTGCTAACATCTGAATATTTTGGAATATGTCTATATTTTGTAAGTGGCAGTTCCTGTAAGTTCTGAGGTACAAATTGTGAACACAACAATATGATGTTTTAAACGTGTATTTGGTGGTGTTTGAATCTTTGTTGATCAATGAGTATAATGACAAAAAAAATAAGCTAAATCATCTTATGATGCAAAAGTGATGAAGAAAACTTCATTAATCTCCGTTAATTAATATTTCTGACAGATAAGTATTTGAGGCTTGTTGGTGAAGGCAAAAATTAATTATTCAGCCTGTGCTGGGAAGACAAACAATGGGTGAAAACAAACGAGATAGGGGCAAGCTGGATCCCTGGCTACTCTGGAGTCCGGAGAGGGCTACCGCAGCCACCACACGACTGGCGGGGAGGGTAGTCCAAATGAGCACTCCTCCCCGGGGAAGCTGGGCAGGGCTGCTGTCACAAGTCCCCCCACACCACGGCTGAGGAGCTGTCCACTCCCTGACCTGTGCTGCGCAGCAGGATAGGGCCCCCAGGAGGAGCTGCTGCCAAATGGCTGATGGGGGTGGGGCTGAAAGAGAGCGCTTACCTGGCCCGGGTAAAGTGCGTCAAGCAGCTGATTGGGGGGCAGTCATGGAGGAGTGTGCTCACCTGCCCCAGTCAACTGTATTTTAAAGATTTTAAACTGTTTTATTGTTGTAAACCGCCCCGAGCTGCATTGCAGGATGGGGCGGTATAAAAATCTATTAAATAAAAAAAATTAAATAAAACTGTTTGGCAGGCTGTGTGAGCGTACGCCTCTCGCCCCACAAACAGCTGATCACAGGGGGTGGGTGAGCATGCTCCTCTGGGCCCCCATGATCAGCTGTTTGGCAGCCCAAGTGTGTTCCTCTGGGTCTGATCCTCGGACCGCACCTCATGGCAGGGCTGGGTGGGGCTTAACAGATGAGAGGGCACATATTAGCCCAGATTAGCCTGGCTGGCTGAGCCTTAGCCTGCGCCGCATCACTGACCTTCCCTAGACGACATGACTGGTAGCAGTTGGCCGTCCCGCCCCCAAGGTGTCAGTGGGTGAACATCTGGCAGCCCCCGAACTAGCGAGCAGGTGACTCATGGATTACTGTGGGGTACTGTGGGGTACTGTCTCATTTGTTTTCACACAATGGCCGCAGTCCCAATCCCCGGGGGTGCTGCTGTGTGCATGCATGGCCGAGCGGTCTGCACACGGTCTGCGGGCCCTGTTCTGGGGGTGCACGTGTGCTGTGCACACCGGTCTGCAAGGCTTGGGAATGGTCCCATTGAGTTGCCAAGCCAATTTAAAAAGGGGGCTAATGAGCCATCACGTGGAGAGGTGAGAGGAAGGAGGAATTCTGCAAACAATTAAAGATCAAGTTGTTGCTTGGACCAAACATACATTAAAGGTTTGGGGGATTATAAAAAGCCTGGTACAAAGGAGGACAGGGTGTTCAAAGACACTGCTGTTGAACTGAGCTTGAGGGTGAAAGTTAAAGCAGCAAATTTCCCAGATATAATTGTGTGTTACAGCTCTTTTCTACAGCAACCTTTCTGTAATGCTATGCTGTTTTTTAACATGAAAACAATTTTTTTTAATACAAAGTCTTTTTTTACTTTAAAGTTTAAGTGTGCTGAATTTTACTAAAATGAGTAACAAGGGTGGGTCTCTGACCTATACAGAGGCAATCCTTCCTTTAAAAGATTTTGAGTCACTAAGGGAACACTCCAGCACAGATGCCTCTTGGTTACCACTTGTGAATCTGTCTAGTTATGTGCTCTGGCTGAGAGAGACATTGCTTGAGGCAGCCAATTAGAGGATCCCCAGCTAAAGGAAAGAGTATGTAAAGGTTGCAAGTGGGGAAACTGGGTCATGTCTGTAGGTGTAGCGAAATGCAGGAAAAGTACCTTTCCAATCCTGAGTCATGAGTCTGAACATCAAATTTTGCTACTAGGAAGAGGATAGTGATAGCACACCACAGTCATTATGAAGGTTTTACTTACTGCTTGGAAGAGGATTTAGGGTTATTTCAGACGTTACGAGATCACAGTCAACCACAGTGAACCACGGTCAACCCCGCGGTGGAGCCAAAACGCCCTGAACGTCTGTTCAGTGGCCGCCAGATGTTCACCACAGTCAATCCCCAGCAGGGGTCAAAATCAACCACCCTTCCAGAGCTCCAGCCCGAACCATCTCCGAAAGCGTGGTCAAAGCAATTCCCACTGGGAAACAAAAAAAAAGTAACGTCTGAACGGCAACCACCGGCCGGAATCAAGCAAATCGATTCCTGGCCGGGGACAAATCACGCAATGTTGCTGCCAGGCAACCAGCAACAACACAGGTTAGGGAGGGAGATTTAAAGAGCACCTGGCAGCATGGGACGTGGCGGGATGGAGCAAGGCTGAAGGGAGAGGAAACCAGAGGACAAGAGAACAAGGGAGGAGGAGGAGGAGGTGCAGGCGGTGGTCATGCTGCACTTGGAGGCGATGGAGGGACAGCAGCAGCAGCAGCAGCCGGGGCCTGCGCCCCAGCGCCTGCCACCGGCCCCGGGGACGAGGCAACCTGGAAACGGGTAAGGGGATGGGAAGGGGGGCGGGATGGAGGCACAGGGGCACCAAGGGTGCCGGGAGGGCCGACAGGCAGGGGGAAAGTGGGAGGGCTCCAGGGAAGAGGCAACCCGAAAACCAACCCCACCCCCTCTGTCGACCTACAGACATGGAAACGGGCCCGGAAGCTCGAGCCCCCGGAGGAGAGGGCTGGAGGGCATGCAGAGGAGGAGGAGGACCAGGAGGAGGAGGACCGGGATCAGGAGGGCTCTCGGAGGAGACGGCCGTACCACTGAGGGGGCAACGGGGGCACAGGGAAACACAGGACTTTATTAGGATCTGGGGGACCTTGGAGCACCTGCTGGAGCTAGCTATCAACCAGCGGAACGAGCACATCTACCAGGAGATCGTGCGGGACATGGAAGCGGCAGGGAACCACAGGGCCATGGCCCAGTGCCGCTCCAAGGTCAAGGAGCTCAAGAGGGGGTACAAGGCCATAAAAGACAACAACTGGCGGTCTGGCCACGAAGCCCGGACTGCCCCCTACTATGACGCCCTGGACCGCATCCTTCACATGAAGGGATCCATTGTTGCCCCGTGCCTCGTGGGGAGGGCAGTGATCCAAGGCAGGGAACGGGCCAAGGTACCCCCTCCCCTCGCCGCCCCCCTAGAAGGCAATGGCTCCAGGGGCCCCACCCCCCAAGAGAAATGCCCCGGGACCTCGGGGACCACCAGGCCCCCCTTGTGCACCAACCCCGAGAGCCCCCAGCCCATCCAGACCGGGAGAATCCGAAGCCAGCACAATGATTACCCTCAGCTGGGGATGCAGGGGGATCCCAGTAATACAGAGGGGTCAGCCTCGAAGGGCTTCGAGACAGACATCGAGGGTAAGCAAGCGGGTGGGTCGGGACATGGACCGGGGGGACGGGCCGAGGGGGGGAGGGGGTACAACGGGGACGGGGCCGCCCCCAGCAAAACCAGGCACCCCAGACCACGGGGAGGGCACCCGGGGGGCCGCCGGGGGACATGGTCAGACCACCCCCACCCAACCCCTCCCATATCCCCACAGGGCACGGCACGCCCCAGCACCTGCGACAGGCGGGCGAGGAGGATGGCGGAGAGCAGCCCCGGGAGCAACCGGAGGTCTCAGGTGAGGCACACTTGCAAGTGGGGGGTGGGAGAGGGTGCCGGGAGAGGCCGGGCGGGGGAACCGGGGCACTCGGTGCTGGGGAGGGCGGGCCTGGGTGCAGGGGTATGCTGGGGGACGGCACTGGCCGCCAACCCAAGGGGGGGGGTCCACAACCCCCCAGCCATGCCACGGGATAGGAGGCAGGCGACTGGGGTGCCTAACCAACTCGTACTGTGTACCCCAACAGGGTGACCCAACGGGTCCCAGGAAGCCGGCCCCGTGCCCCCAGTGCAATGCATGAGGGAGCACCGGGCATGGGTACGGCGACAGAGGGACAAGTAGGCCGAGAACATAGTCTGCTCAACCACCGAACAGGGCAAGAGGATAATTGCGGCCATCGATAGGATGGAGGCGGCCACAGAAAGGGCCATCCAACAAGTGGAGGCAAGGGACCAGAGGCTACAAGTGGAGGTGTGCATGGAATGGAGGCGGGAGTGCCGGGAGCACAGCAGACAGGTGGAGGTATTTGGGCGGCCGGAATAGGCCATCGACAGGATGGTGAGGGAGCATTTGGCCAAGATGGACCGCTTCCATGACATCGGCACATCGCTGCTACTGCACGTGGGGACCATGAGCGCGTATGTGATGGCAGCCACCCCGCCGGGCAACCTGCCTGCCCCGGCCCCGATGCCGGGCCCCTCGGCACCCCCACCGCCCCAGCCGCCGGCACGCCCGCTGGGTCCGTGCATCCACTTCCCGGTCCCTGTAGGCCTCTGGAGGGAGCAGCCGCCCAGGGGGCCCCCTCCGGCCCCAGGTCCACTCGCCCTCCCACCACCGCCTGCCCTTCAGGACACCGAGGCCTCCCAGGACACTGTTGGGGACACAGACAGCAGGGGAGAGGGGAGCTCCCAGCACTCCACAGTGCCCACAGGGCGGCCAAGGGGGAGGCCCTGGCGACGTGGAGGACGGGGGAGGGCAGCCTGAGGGGGGAACATGGCACAGGGAGATGGATGGTGGTGGTGGCACCTGTAGGTGGTGGTACCAATAAATGTACGGGCACCACAGTCGCCTCCGTGGTTCTGTTCATGGGCCCGGGTCTGGCGGCGGGTGGGTGTTGAGGGGCGCGCCCAGGGTGCTGCTGGGGACCCCGGGGTGGTGGAGATGGGGGTGTTTGCCCTCACGCCTTGGCCTCCCGGCTGATCCACCTGGCCAGGGCCGCTCGGATGCGCTTTGCATACCGGTAGTCCCGCGGGTTCTCTGTGTTCACATAGAGGGGCACAGGGCTGGGAGGGCGCCGGGACACAGGGTAGTCGAGGGCAGTCTCATTGGTCTCACACACATTGTGCAGCACACAGCAGCCGCCGATCACTAGGGCCGAGGTCTCCACCGTGTAGTCCAGCCAGCCCGCAAGGCTCCTCCAGCGCTGCTTAAGGGCCCCGAAGGCTCTCTCGACCACGGTCCTGCTCGCGCACAGATGGGTATTGAAGAGCGCCTCCACTGGGTTCCTTGCAACCGGGTACAACTTCATCAGCCAGCAGGCAAGTGGATAGGCTGGGTCCCCTAGGATGCAGGGGGGCAACATCACCCCCTCGATCCGGGTCATCCCCATGTCTGCGAAGTCCCCGTGGTACATCCGGGCAGAGAAGGGAGAGATGGTCATGATCCGGGCATCGTGGCTGCGACCAGAGTGGCCCGTGTAAATGTCTGTGAACCACCCCCGGTGATCCACAACCACCTGCAGCTGCAGGGAGTGGTACCCGTGTCGGCTGACATATTCCAAGGCCTCCCCAGTGGATGGGCAGAGGATCTCAATGTGGGTGCCGTCCATGGTGCCCATGCAGTTGGGGAATCCTTCAGCCGTGAAGCTGGCCATCACGGCCTCCTGGTCCACCAGCTGGATCGCTCAGTCCAGGAGCACGCCCTCCACCACCTCGCAGACATCTTGCAGGATCCCCAATGCCGAAGTGCTGCACGATGGAGCAGCAGGAATTGGGTGGGCCCGGAGGCGGACCAGGAAGCACCTGCGCCTGTGGTGGGCTCTCTGGGCTCTGGCAGCGCTCCTGGCCATGCACATCAGCAGCCGGGTGGCCAGGTGCACCTCTGCGGTCTGGATACGCAGGAGGTCGGTGTGCAAGCAGTACCACTCCGCGTAAACGGCTAGGTGCATCCCGCAGGCACCCAACCGTCCCAGCTCCGGTCGCGCCCTGCCACCTGGGCTCGGGGCCCCGGGTTGCCCTGGCTGCCAGCCATGCCAGCAGGCCCGGCTCCTGCAGGGCGAGCAGGGTGGGGAGGCCGCGGGCGGCCCAACGCGTGTACCGGCGTGCCCTGCAGGGGGCCTGGCAAATGTCCCAGCCTGTGCCCGGGCGTGCGGGCAGCAGCTGCATTCCTGGTGTCATCACCTCCCACCTCTCTGTGTCCGCTGGCTGCTGTCCTGGGCACCCTGATTAGTGTGTAGGCTGTCCTGTCTGTGTGCTCTGTTACAGCAGCTGGGCTGGGTCTGCACCCCACACCTCGCTCTTTAGCCGTGCAATGTTGCAGCCTGTGGCCTTATCACTTGGCCTTGGAGCTCCCCTGCTTCCCCTCCCATCCCTCCAGGGATTGTGGGGCCCCCCTTTCGTTGCAGTTAGTATCAGGCACTTGGTGGACCATGGCTGGCCATGCTTCCCCAGGGCTCGTGGGCCCAAGCACCCCGCGTAGTTGGACCTTCCAAGAGACCATGGCCCTGTGTGACTTATGGCATTCCCCGGCTGTGCAATTGCTCCTGAGCTGCCCGGACAGCCTCATAGGTGCCTACGAGAGTATGAGCTCTGGCCTGCGGTACTATGGCCATGTGGCAAGCGCCCGCGATTGCTGGCTACATGCGGAGATGCTGGGCCTGTGTCCCTTTCCCGATGGGTGCATCCCAGAGATGAGATGCTCGCATGTGGGGTGGTCAGCGGTGGAGACCGTGTCCGCCCTCTCTGTATGCAGGCTGGCTGCCTACACGGCCTGTCTGGCAGAGGGGGGCCCTGCCCTGGCTGTGTCCTTCTTTGGCTGTGTTCACGGGGCCCGAGGTTACCAGCGGTCGCGCGGGGCAATCTATCATCGCCTGTTGGAGCTGGGTCACCTTCCGTGGCCCCACCTGCTGACTATGGCTTGTCGGAGCCCTCTGAAGTGGAGGTGGCAGCGCTGGCCGGTGTGTGGTCCCGATCTGATGTGTGGTTGGGGCTCTCTGCTCAGGATCCCTTCGAGGCTTACTACCTGGTTGCCCACCACATGTCTGAGCTGGGCTTCCATCAGGGCATGCTTCAGTGGCCCCACTTCGTGCACCTGGCGAGCCACCTGGCCCCTTTGTGGCCCCCCTGCAGCTGGCTGTGAGGCCCCCCTGTGCCTTCCGGGCCCTGGATACCGGCCCCGGTGAGCGCTCCCGCCTCCTCCCTGGTGCTGTGAGTTGCTGCCCCTTCCCTCCTTGATGTTCCTGCCTCGCTGCTGTGCTGGCTGGTTCGTGGGGTTCCGCTGTCCCTGCCTGTGGCTCTGGGCCCCCTCCGCGCCCCCCCCTGCCTCTGCAACAGGTGTTCCCCTCCGTGGCTGCCTCTGTGTCCTGAACTGTGTGCCGGCTCCCAGCGCCCTGGGTGCTGCTGTCCTTCATGCTCCGGCCTCGATCCCTCCTGTGCCTGGGACCCCCCCACCCCACGGGTGCCTGTGTGACCGTGGGGTTCTGGTGCCCCTGGACTGGGCCTCCGGGCGTCCCCTGGCAGGGGGGGTGTTCATTGCTGGACCGGCTGCCCTGCTCCTTGTCTCCTTCCCATCCATTGCACCCTCGCCGGTGCATGTGATCCCTGACAGCCTCCTGGACGGTTCCCGGGCCGCTCCCCGGTTCATGTGACCTCCCCCTGTGACTGTGCCCCTGGGGGTCCCCCCGTTCCGGGGCTGCCTATGTTGCTGTGGGGGTGCCCATGTGGGCTGTGCTGTTGTTTGGGTTCTGTTTGCCATTCCCCGTGGTCTGCCCTGGGCCTGTTCCCCCCCCGTCCCCCCTCCCTTCCCCCCTTTGCCCGTTGTGCCGTGTGTGTTGTCTGTCCTGCTGTGTCCCCCCTTCCCTTCCTTTCCCATGCGGGTGTGTATGCGCCCGGGCATGTGTTTGTGCTGTGTGTTCCGCTGTGACCTTGTTTTCCCCAGGCCTGTTGTGTGCGCTGCCCCAGCGGCTCTTCTCCCTCTTTCCCCTCCCTTCCCATTTCCCTTGTGTGGGCATTTCCTTTTGGCGCTTTTGGCTTCGTTTGGCCTCAGCCGGCCATGTCTGCGTCCCGCCCCTCCCCGGTGCCTTCTGGGTGTTTTGACCACGGCCAGGAATCGGCGTCACGTCTGTTGCGCTGCCCTGGGCCGTGGTCTGTCTGATTCCCTGACGTGGTCCCGGTCCCGTCCCGTCTGTTTGGGGCCTTCCTGGACCACAGGGGATGGTTGGCTGGCTTGCCACCACAGGGAATCCACTGTGGTGAATCGGGACTGCGTAACGTCTGAAATCACCCATAGTCTCCGTAACTATGGTGTTTACACTGGTTTGCAGCCATAAAGACCAGTATTAAATGTTATGAGCCCCTTAGTCATTTTATATTGTTATTGTTTTTAAACTTTTCATAAGCCATCCCAACTTGCAGGAAAATAACTAAGAGGTATGGAAAAAATCTGCTTTCCAGGTAATTAAAGGCAGCTGAGCCCAGCAAAATTTCCTCAGTTCCTACTCTGATGATATAAACAGCTATTCTCACTCACTTATTCAGAAGTACATTCACAGAGGCAATCTAGTGTGATTAACAGTAGCTTCTGCAGCTGGAAACAACATGCCCTTACAGTATATGGAGTGTTATATGTTCTTTTTGGTTTTTAGTTATTTGACATGAAACAGAATTCTGAAAATGATGGCAAGCTAAAAAACGACCATCTGCTGGGGTCCTTGCGAAGCCTACTGCAGGGGGTGGGGCAATGGAGCAGCTCCAGGGTCCAGTGGGCTCACATCCTATTACACCCACTGACAAAATAGAGAGATTCAGAAGAGAGCAGTAATGATGACAGAATGTTTGGAATGTAAGATCTATGAGGAGTGGTTGAAAGAAGTCCCTATGTTTAGCGTAGAGAAGAGAAAAGAGAATTGGTCACCTACCTTCGGTGAATTCCTTTCTCCTCTGCTATCTGGATAATCCTCCTAACGGGTAGCTTCCACTCTGACCGCCAGGAGACAGATGACTCCAAACTTGCTACTGCGCATGCGCGTCCCAGCTACCTGGCTGTTAGCCTCCAGTCTGTACCAAAAATCCTCTGGATTTCTCCTATCATGGCTTGATGCTTGGCCCAATTGTGGAAGACGGGGGATGAGAGGAATCTGCACCTGGGATTGCCCTGGAGCTCTATCTCGTACCCCTGCCCCACGCAGGGGAGTACCCAGGCATCTGACACTGATTCCTCCCACCTCCTGCGGAAAACTTGTAGCCTGCCCCCCACTTCCCTGTCATCCAAGTAGTCATGAGTTTTGTTTGGCGAGGGATGCTGAGGAGGAGGAAGGCCTCGGTCTCTGGTTCCCAAACCTTCCCTGTCTCTGACCCCTGCTCCGGAAACTAAAGGAGGAGTTGTAGTCCTTGTTATTCTGGGGATAATAGTGTCTGGGGGCATTTGAGGCTCCCCTGAACCTAAAAGGTTGGCCTCAAAAAACCGTTTTCTTCGGCGCTACCTGCTGCAGGGTTTTTGCTTTGTCCTTTTCATTAGCGTCCTCAAGGACCTTATCTAGACATGTGTCAAAAAGCTTCAGCCCCTTATACGGCCCTGCCACCAAAAGGTTCTTTGCCATGTTATCCCCCTGCCACGACCTCAGCCACACAAGCCTCCTGGCCGCTAGTGTTTGACACTGAGCGAGCTGCCCACACCAAGGCGTCCGTGGAGGAGTCTGCAATTAGGGCCGTAGCTAACATAATGCGGGAGGTCAGCTTTTGGGCTCTCCGCTCCGAGGTTTCTGGGGCCTGAGCCTCCTGCATTCAAGCTAGCACCGCTCTGGCTGCGTAAGAAGTTACAATATTGATTCTTAGAGTGGCGGAGGCCGAATCTAGGGATCTTCTAAGGGTAGAATCGAGAGCCCTATCTGTGAGGTCTTTCGGATAGCAATACCCCTCAGTGGGAAACACAGTCTGCCTTGCCAGGGAGGCAGCTGCTGCATCCACCTTTGGGATTCTAAAGAGAAGTGCCTTCCTTCTTGAAAACGTACACAGGACATCCTGGGTTTTGTTTGGATGTTTCCACTCCTCCAAAACCAGCCTTTCAAAAGCCTTGTCCAAAGGGAGCCCCGGGTCCCTTGCATGCACCATGGGGATGTAATCTCCGTGATCCTCCTCTTGGGAGTCAGAGAAGTCCCTCTTCACAGACCTTTCCTTTAGCTGTAAGGTCCTCACTATCTGGCCCATCAGTTCCCCCCTATGGATGAGAGGGAATTACCTGTCTTTTTCCCGTGGTTCACCCTGCTCTACGCACTCTCCTTCTTCAGTCCCCGAATCCCCCTCAGATCCAGAGCCGGAGCTCGAACTAAGCTGGGTAGTCTCTTGTCCCGCTTCTGGGACAAGTTCTCCTCAGAGGAATGGGAGGACTCCAGGAGGTGCCCAACTGTGCCCTCTAGCTGGCCCTTTCCCGCCCTTTTACTAACTGCCTGGGAAGGCTCCTTGTGGGTTTTACTCCCAGGGGAAGGCCTTTTCCTTTCAACTTGGAGCTCACATAGCCTTTCTAGCGACTCCTGAATCTTTCCCATGGACTCAGACAGGGATGATAGTGATACTTGCGTGTCCTGAGTAGGAGCAGCAGGTTCTGGTTCGGTCTCCATGGGGTTGGGGCTTAAACCGGCTCTTGGGTCACTGCCGGTCTGAATAGACTACCAGCCGTGCTGGTTCTGATCAAAGGCGGAGGGAATACCGGCGCAGGACGGGATCTCTGTCTTTTTTTCCCTTTTCTTCGGCTTGGCTTCCCCCGCTCCCAGGCGCTTTGCAGGGGAGTTGACTGAGGCCTTCCTCGCGGTTCCCAAGATCGCGTCTGGGAAACCCACTGCTCCTTTGGCCCCGCCTGCTCCGATCTCCACGCTCCGTGACGGAGCTTCCCAATGAGCGTCCTGACGGTCCCGAGGCAGAAGACGGACTGGAGGCTAACAGCCGGGTAGCTGGGACGTGCATGCACAGTAGCAAGTTTGGAGTCATCTACCTCCTGGCGGTCAGAGTGGAAGCTACCCGTTAGGAGGATTAGCCGGAAGCAAGGGGCGAAAGTTGAGGGGAAGAGACAATATAACAGCTTTCAACTATGAAAAAGACTGCTCTAAACAGAATATTAATTAATTGTTCTCTGTGGCCATTAAGGGTAGAACAAGAGATAATGGAATGGGGCTTAAATTGAAGGAGGAAAGATTTAGATTAGATATTTGAAAGAATTTTCTAACCATAAAGAATAGTTAAGGGGTGAAGCAAATTACCATGGGAGTTTGTGGGGTCCCCATTCTTGGAAGTTTTAAAAACAGATAAAACATCTGTCAAGGATGGTTTAGGTATAACTGGCCCTGCTTAAGGGAAAAGGAATGGAGTGAACCAGTGGTTCTCATATCTGTTTGACTCAGGACCCATTTTTAAACCTTCATGGCCTATTGCAAGTTTGCAACCCAGTAAATGTACAGTACTGGCATTTTTGGTTCTTGACCTTTTGACACATTCTAGCAACCCAGTTTTGGGTTGTGAGCCACAGGTTGAAAAACAGCTGAATATATGACCTTAAAGTGACTATTGAAAAATTCTGTGATTCTGATATTTATTTTTAATTAATTTACTTCATATCTGTATTAATCCTCTTTAATAAAAGATGATTACAAATAATGTGTATACATCAAGGTTTTCCCAGGCTCTGGACTGTTAAAATTATAAATGTAAATTTGTGACAGATTCCATCTGGTGTTCTGCAGATAAAGTTTTTTTTTACTGAACCATTTACTTCTTTTTTCATGAGTTTTTTTGCTTTCGTGGTCCACATAACTATATATCTGACAGAATTTTTTTGTTTTGTAAAACAGCATTTAAAAAACCTCACATGCTTCTGGATACTGTGGATGGTATATCCCATTCAAAAGTTCACACTATATGCAGCAGATAAACACAACTGGGAATAGTGTGTTTTCAGATACAAACAGAACACTTTCTCACTTTGAAGCCAAACAAAACCCCTAGGTCCACCTCCTTTGCAAATTCTCCATGCCTGTGGTTGATGCTTCTTACCAGTGTTATTACTGGAACAGCTTTTACAACCATTTATGAAAAAGATTTACACAGGGATGCATGCATGTCTGATGTTCGTTTGGTTTAGCATTGCAAAGCCTAATTTGAACAACTATGTACTTGTAGTTCTGACAGAAATTTTAAAATATCGAGAGACTATATATGACAGGATTCTAAAATAGCCTTTTGGAAACTGAAGTTAACAATGCTGCTGCATGGCTGTTTCCTACACATCTTTAAAAAAATAATAATACAACAAATTGGGCTATATTTTTGAACAGAGCAATCAGAACATCAGAAAGTTCAGTTTTACTTGTAACATGTTTAATAAATTAGAATTAAGGGTGTAAAAAGCTTTGTATTAAGTGCAACACTTAAAATTTGCTAGGAGCTTGGGTGCTAATTCTAATTGACAGAAATTCTGTGTTCAAGTGCTTTACACACCATTTCCTTAGGATTTTATAATAAACGAAACATTTTCTCACTTATGAATACAGTTTACCAATTTTACAACTGTATTCTTGCTTCTCTACCACTTTTTCCATTTTCTCCTTTTATACTTCCATTTGTCATTCCCACCCTCACATATTATATCTCTATAATCACATTTTTAATTTTTAAAACATGAAGAAAACTGTCTTAGTTCAAGACAGCTAAAGTTAAGCTAGTAACAATGATTAGCACAGTCATGTTGACTGCTGTATATACTCCATGCGCTACATTTCATGACATACACAGTAATATGGTTAGCTAAACAATTAACAAAAAACAAGAATGGAAAACATATGCTAACGTGGTTTGAAGTTGGCTTTCAAATCTAGAAGCCAAATCGTGATCTTCTTACTCACATGACTAGCCACATTGACTTAAATGGAACTATTTGTAAGAGTAAAGGAATCACAAATGGCAGTTATTGCATTAGCACTGTATGTTACACTTTGTTTTTTAGGTTCTATTAAGAAAAATATCTTTCAGATAGCATCAATGCTTAAGATGTCTAAAAGTGAGAAGATAAACTCTTAAACTGCCATAAATATTTTCACCAACAAAAGTGCTTGAACTACCTGCAATCATTACTCATGGCATAAGGCTGCAACGTGAAATTCCTTACATTATTATTATTATTATTATTATTATTATTATTAACCTTACCTTCACATGTTCGGGCATCAGTAGAAACTGAAAAGCCCTGTTCACAAATGCAGTAGAAAGAACCATCTGTATTTAAACATTCCCCATGAGGTGAACAGAGACTGGATCCTTCACATTCATTGATATCTGGGGGGGAACAGAGCAGAACTGCAGAACACTTTTTTTAAAATTTAAAAAACACCTCTATATTTTTCATTTGATGTCAATGTGTATTAGAGCATAATATATTAGTCAACACCATGTACTAAGCAATGGTTTAATGACTATTGATAAGCTGTCAGAAAGCAGATGTTAGCAGTGGTTTGCAGTGTTGATACAAAGGCCAAGAGCTCACTGCCCCCTCAACCCATGTAGCTGCAACCCATGTAGTTAGTGTGGGGAGCACAACAAACAGGCATCTCCCTTGCCCACAGTTCATGTGCTTGCAGCAGCTGCCAAATAGGGCAATAACACACTCAGGGATAGTACAATTGCTCCCTCCGCTTTCCCTACCCCATGCCGGCTGTCAGCTGAGAGTGGCACACTAGCGCTGGCTCTGATGGAAAAGGGGCTCACGGTGGCGTCTTCCTTGTTCATAACCACCACCCCACCACCCCCTATCCATGGCTGCTGCTCTCCTTTCGTGAGAGGAGAGGAGCAGGGATCAAAGGTAGCACACGGCCCCTATGATCCCCTCTCCACAGAGGTGGCTGCATCCTGAGGAATAGTTCTCATCCTGCCCCTGCCAGGAGCAGGGCTGAGGAGGGAACCTGAAGCAGATGCAGCGCACGCTGCTTCCTGTTCTCACTCCTCTTCCTTCCTGCTGCCAGCTCCAGGTTGGGATCGCCTAACCAAAGCACAGCACACAACCACCCTGTATTTGTGCTTCCCTCCTGACAGCTAACAGGGTGTGATCTACGCTCCCCTCCCCGGGGACCACCTCTCAAATGACAGCTAGTTGGGAGAGGGGAGTGCTCTAGGCATGTCTGTGCTCCCCTCTCCCGGCTGGCTGTCAGCTGAGAGGAGCGTGTTAGCTGCACTGCTATGGTGCTGGCAGACATGGGACTACAGGAGAACCTAACTAAAAAGACCTGGCCCCATGGATGCCCATTGCCCCGAGTTTACCTGGGTGTGCCTGTATGGCTTGTTCCACATTTCCTGGCTTGACACCGTGAGTAACAGCCCTAGGGTGGCCCCAGGGCAAACATCTAGCAGGCACCAAGTAGACAAGCAGATTAATCTAGGGTTAATGTGGGGCAATGTCTTGCTTGTGGGAGGTCTGCTGTCTGTCATTCACACTAACACACATGGGGAGTACTGCCCTCAGCACACACCCCTTCCAAAGCCACAAGTTAACATTGATGGAACTCTTCCTTAACTCCTACAGAATAAGGATTGTGGCATAAGGTGCAGCCTCTGACTGCTAGTTTTTGAAGGGAATTACCTGTTGCCTGCCATGTCTTAAGGAAAGCAGGGAGAGTCCACAATCCCACACTGTGTGGTTTTTCTTTGGTTTTCTTGGTAGGGGTTGGGGACATGGTGGTTTACTGTCCATTCCTTTAATCTCATAAAGAGATGTCAACTTCTGTATACTTCTGTGGACTGTATTACCATAACAACCAAGAACCTGGACCGGAATCCACAAAATCACTACAAATAAGCATGCATCAGCCATAACATACAGCATTTCGGCCTTGCTACTCCTATGACTAGAATGACCTCCCTGAACACACATTCTGCTCCCTCCCTCCTAACCTTCAAATCCCTCTTAAAGACCTAACTCTTCTGTCAAGTTTTTCCTAATGTCTCACCCCCTTAGCTCACTCATTTATGCTTCTCCTTATACCATCTTATTCAGAATTTCCTTCCTCCCCTTGTAGCTAAGCAAAGCATGTGCCCCTATAACTTCTTCAACTTCTTGAATGTATCCATCTTACCCTATGTTCCTCTCCACTTTGTCTCCCCTCCCTTGTAAGCAAGGACCAGTTTCTAATCACAACAATAACAATGTAACACTGACATTACCTAACAATACCCCACCCTCTGGGTCCCACCTGCTGAAGAGATGATGAAAAACCCAATCCACCTGGCCTGAGCCCCGCATATGTGAAACACTGCCTCTCCTTCTCATGCTCCATCATGATCCTTGCGATCAACTGGGAGCGCCTTCTTGCAGGTACCACTTTGCCAATCGTGTTCATACAATGGAGGGGTGTTCCCAGTTTCTGTCCCAGTGTTGTGGAACTCTCTTCTTCTGGAGGTCCGACAGAGTCCAAGCCTGAGCATATTCCAAAGGTGATGTAAGACATTTTTTTTTTTGGGGTGGGGAGGGCAAAACATTTGGCAGGCAGGGTTAGGGGTTGGGTGAATGTTTTTTGAAAGGGATTTTTATGTGCCTTTAACATTGTAAGCTGCTCTGAGCCTTACGGGAAGGATGGTATATAAAAATAATCTGTCAGCATAGGGGAAAAAAGTCCTTCTCAGGACCTGTAAGGGCTCACTACAAAACAAACAAGGCAGGGACTTAGGATCCAGAGCTACTATTCCATTTCCTTATTCCTAAAGACACCATACCACAAAAAAGGCAGGAGGGTGGGTGACCACTTTGCCTGGTTCATCTAAAATTCACTTAGGGTGATTTTAGACGTGACAGGCGGTCGCTTTCACCACAGGCCATGGGGTGGTTCGAACTACGGCCGGGGGTGAAGGGGCGAGCCAACAGACATGCGACCCATTGCCCCCCAGCCGTGGGGACCGCCAAACCACGGCCCGTGGTGAAAGCGGCCGCCCGTCACATCTAAAGCGGCATCCCCCCTGGAGGGGGCAGGGTCGCACGGCGCAGCATGCTACCGCACGGCCCCGCCCCCTGCGTTCCCCGGCGGCCCTCCCCCCTCCTGACGCTGCAACCACGGGCAGGGGTGAAATCCATTGACCGCGGTGAACGGCAAGTAAACGGAAGTTACTTTCCGTTCACCATGGCCATGGTGGCCTTTCACCACACTTCTTGACCTCCTCGCGTCCGGAAGTGCAGAAGTGTGGTGAATGCAAACACGGGCCGCGTTTGACTGTGGTGCACCTCTGGCGGTGAGCCAACAGATGTTCATCACAGTCAAACGCAACCCATGTTTGACTGTGGTTCAGGCGGGGTGAATTTTAGACTCATAACGTCTGAAATCTCCCTTAATCTGCCCCCACACCATGTTTTAAGCCCCAAGGTACTTAGAATCCTGGAGACTTCCTTCCACTTTGTTGCAGAGGAAAGAAGGGGTCCCAAGACAGATGCTGCCTGACCAGTGCTTCCCACCCCTCCCACGAAAAGTAAAGCATAAGGGAGGTGCTGTAATTCTTGTTTAATCAATTTTCAGTTTGCGTCTGCCACCATTGATGATTTCAGAGACCATCAAGAAGAACAGAAGAAGGTAAGAAGGTGCCTGGAATCATTCTAATTTGGGTCCTTATTTTTCATCAAGATTTATAAACCAGGAAAGTAGGCATTCTAATCCTTGCCCAGCGTAGTAATTCATAAAATTCCTATAGCTCAGGCTGTACCTTGACAACCCCTCCCAGGCACTAGCTGGAAGCCATCTGGGCAAGTGCACTCGTAAGAGCCTTCTGTATTAACACAGTTTCCTCCAAGGCAAATATCTCTGTCTTCCTGGCATTCGTTAATGTCTGAAATGAAACAGTTAGCAAAAAATCAGACCACTTCATAATGGAAGCAACTGTTACATTTATATTTACTACAACAGCTGTTATATAATAAAGAAAAATAATAATCTAAGTTTTTTGCAAAGTGGAATGCACCTGTAATTTTCCTTCCATCACCACCACCCCAAAAATTTCTATACAGTGTTATGAGTTTTTGTATCTTTTCTCTTGCTAGTAAGAATGGGTGAAAACAGACATGACGCTAACCACCCTTTAACCACCCTTGGTGGTCATTTATGCATGGGTGATTTCAGACGTGACGGGGTGGCATTTGCCCCGTCACGGAATCACCCTATAGATTCCCTGCCGGGATCAATACCGGCACGTCAACAAACATGTCGGTTGATCCTGGCGGGGAATCTGGGGAGGGGGCGGGGCCGTGCGGCACTACGTGCGGCCGCACAGGCCCTCCCCCCCCGCTACCTAGGCCGCCCACCCTCCCGGAGACGGGCGGGCGCTGCGGCCAATGCGGCTGCAGTGCCCCCCCGGGGCATTGACCATGGCCCGGAATCCTGCCGCTGATTCTGGGCCGTGGTCTGGGGACAGATGAGATGATCCCCCTGATCATGGGCGGGAATCACATTGAACATGCAAACGGAGATGGTCTGGGCAGGACCTCCGTTTGCGTGTTCAATGTGATTCCCCCCCGTGATTCACGGGGGTGAACATCTGGCGGGCGGCTTCCGTTCGCCCCAACAGACGTTACGAGACCACGTTCACCATGTGGGAATTCCCTGTGGTTGAGCGTGATCTCGTAACGTCTGAAAATACCCCATGTTGCAGGGCTGCACAGGGCACCAATATAGCCCTGCAACATGCATAAATAACCACCAAGTGTGGTTAAAGGGTGGTTAGCATCATGTCTGTTTTCACCCAATGATGACTGTCATTTTGAATTAAACAACTCTCACTCTATGAAAACTGGAGCTATTTATATAAAATATCTCCCCACTTTCATGTATGCTATTCCATTACAATTACATTGGCCAAGAGGTCCAAATAAGGTATACATTCAGAAAACACAAACTTTTGGCGAGGGAGATGGGGTGTAGGGTGTGTGGGTTAGGGTTGGGTGGTTCTTTGGCTTTGCTTTCCTTCTCTTTTATTGTGCTATGGATTTTATGTGTTTTTATGATATGATCCGCCCTGGGAGTGGGGGTTGCTTGAAAGGAAACCAGACTCTAGGGGGCTATCATCCCATTTGTTAAATCCTAACTCGTAGTTTTTTCTGGAAGTAAGATTGACATGACAGTCCCAAGTGAAATGAGATGATGAGGAGGAGGTGATGAAGCAATCAGCTATTTTGCTGCAGAAAATACCCGAAAAACCATTCATGGCAAAGAAATTTTTACAACACATGGATACATTGGGTACTTTCAGACGTTACGGGCGGCCGGTTCACCACAGCGAACCACCAGGGGGGGCGAACAGCACAACCACGCCCGGGGGTTGGAAAACGACCCAAACAGACGTGCCGGGAACGGGACCACGGGCCGGAACCGGGCCGCACCATCGCGGCCCGTGGCAGCACAACAGACGTGCAGCCGAACCCCCGGCGGGCGCTAAACCCCCACAAGGCACCGGGCAGGGGCGGGACACAGACATGGCCGACTGAGGGCAAACGAAGCCACAAGGCACACAAGGGAACGCCCACACAAGGGAAACGGGAAGGGAGGGGGGAAGAGCGAGAACAGGCTGACAGCCGGCTCACACAGCGGTCCCGCAGCGGGGCACAATGCACGGCCACACGCCCGGGCACACACACACACACACACACACACACACACACACCAGGGAAAGGCCGGGAAGGGGGGAAGGGGCGCCCGGAACACCCCACCCGGAACACCGGCAGGGAGGGGGGGGCACCACCACGGGGCAAGGCACAGACAGCAGCAACCCCCACCCCCACACCACCCCAGTCCAGTCCAGTCCAAGGAGGTGCCCCCACAGGAACAGAGGCAGTCTCGGGGGGGGGGGGCGGACCCCCGGAGCAAGGCACGTTGGGGGCCCCCAAAGCACAGCGAGGCCGGCGGAGGGGCGCCAGGAGGAGGAGGAAGGGGGCCCCACAGTCAAAGGCTGGCACAGGCAGGGCAGCCGGGTCCAGCGGTGCTCCTCCGCAGCACCAGCGACGCTCAGGCAGCACCCACGGAGTCACGGGGATGGAGGGGGCCCAGGACCACGGCCAGGGGCAGCAGCAAGCAGCGAGGCGGGCGGGAGCTCACCGAGGTGGGGTCCGCAGGTCGGGAGCGGCCAGCGGGGACCAGGGCCCCCCCCCGGGCCGGGGCGGGAGCCCACACGGGGGCACCACGCCGGGGGGGGCAGGCCAGCGACGCGGGGCTCACGGGCCGCTGCCGGGGGCCCCGCTGGCCCCAGGGCCCGGGTGGCCCGCCCGGTGGACCAGGTGGGGCCAGTGCAGCATGCCCCGGCGGTACCCCTGCAAGGACATGTAGTGGGCGATCAGGTAGTAGGCCTCGAAGGGATCGGGCATGGTGAGGGCCAGCTGCACATCCACACGCGCCCACACCGCCAACAGGGATGACATCTCCACCGCGGAGGGCTCCGGCACACAGCAGGCAGCAGAAGGGGGCCACGGAAGATGCCCCAGCTCCAGAAGCCGCTGGAACGCCGCCCCACGGGTGCGCTGGTACCCACGGGCCCCGTGAACACAGGAGAAGTAGCTCACGGCCAAGGCAGGGCCACCCTCGGCCAGGCACTCCGAGTAGGCGCCCAGACCACACACCACCAGCGCTGACACGGTCTCCGAGGCGCTCCAGGGCACATGGGCGCACAGCACCTCCGGGATGCGCCCCTCGGGGAAACGAGCCAGCCCCAGGGCCTCCGCATGCAGCCGGCAATCACGGGCGCTCACCACATGGCCAAAGTAACGGAGCCCGGAGCTCAGGCTCTCGTAGGCACCTGCACGGCTCCCCGGCCCGGCCAGGAGCAGCTGCACGGCAGGGGTGTGCCACAGGTCGCACAGAGACATGGTCTCGCGGAAGGCCCAGATATGGGGGGCCCCTTGGGGGCCGGACAGCGGGAGCCCCATGGATGGGCAGCCAGCCATGGTCCAGCACAACAGGGAATGGGACACGGAGCCCGGAGGGCACACAGACTGCCCAGGGCCGGGAGAGGCTCGGCCCGGCCCCCGGGACAGGGAACACGGGCCCGCACCGCAACATTGTAGCACAACAGAGCGAGGCGTGGGGTGCGGGCCCGGCACAGCTGCAGAGAACAACAGCGAGCTCTCTGTCTGCCTAATCGCACCTTCAAGGCCATCCCGCTACAAACAGCGAGGGGAGGGGGCCCGGGGTGCTGGGGGCGGGAGCAGCCGGAACGCACCGGCACAGGGCGCGCGCAGGCCCGCGAGGCCGACCCCCGGGCGGAGCCACCAGCACCGGGCCGCCATAAGCGCTCCCAGCCCCCACCGGGGCCCCAGCACCATGGAGCGCGATAGGGCAGGTGGGAACTGGATGTTCCTCGCGCTCGCGGCTGAGTGGCACCGTGACCACACTGAGCAGCTGTGCCTCCTGACCGAGAGGGTGCACCTGGCCGTCCGCCTGCGCTATGTCCTGGCCCTGCGGGCTGGCGTGCGCCTCCGGGGCCAGCAGGCCCGCAGGAGAGTCCGTGCCCGGCTCAGGGCTCGGCGCCGGGCCTGGGGGGCGTGGCTGGCCGCCTGCCGGAGCCTCACCCGGCCCGCTGCGCTCCGAGGGGCCGCGAGGCGGTTCCGCTGGGCAACGCAGACCCTCCGCCGGGCAGCGCTGCTGGCTATGCCCATAGCGCGGAGCCTATGGGTCACGGAGCGGCCCCAGGCCTGGTGGGAGCGGGCCCAGGCCCACTGGGGGGAGGCCGAGTGGGGGTCCCACTTCCGGATGGGCAAGGCCACCCTGCTGCGCCTAGCGGAGCTCCTCACGCCCTGGCTGGAGCGGCAGCACACCTCCATGCGGGAGCCCATCCCCATGGTCCAGCGGGTGGCCATAGGGGTCTGGGCCCTCGCAACGCCCGACTCCTGCCGCTCCGTGTCCCAGCACTTCGGGGTGGGGCTCAGCACGGTCGCCTGCATCGTGCGGGATGTGTGCGAGGCTGTGGAGGGCGTGCTCCTCGACAGGACCATCCAGCTCCTGGACCAGGGCGCTGTGATGGCTGGCTTCGCGGCCGGGGGCTTCCCGAACTGCATCGGAGCCGTGGACGGCACACACATCGAGATCCTGCGCCCGGCCGCGGGGGAGGCCCTGGAGTATGTGAACCGGCACGGATACTACTCCCTGCACCTGCAGGGGGTGGTGGACCACCGGGCCCGCTTCATAGACATCTACACGGGCAACTCCGGCCGGAGTCACGACGCCAGGATCATGACCATCTCCCCCTTCTATGCCCGCATGTACCGGGGGGACTTCGCGGACATGGGCATGAGGTGGATCGAGGGGGTTCCCATGCCCCCCTGCATCCTGGGGGACCCCGCCTACCCCCTGACCCGCTGGCTGATGAAGGTCTACCCTGTCCCGAGCACCCCTGCGGAGCAGGTATACAATACCCGCCTGTGTGCGAGCCGGACCGTGGTGGAGCGTGCCTTCGGGGCCCTGAAGCAGCGCTGGAGGAGTATAGCTGGCCGCCTGGACTTCACCGTCCCCACCTCCGCCCTGGTGATCGGTGCCTGCTGCGTTCTGCACAATGTGTGCGAGACCGAGGGGGCGGCCCTGGAGTACCCCGAGCCCCACCGGCCCCCCGGTCCTGTTCCCCTGTACGTGAACGCAGGGAACCCCCGGGAGTACCGGTATGCCAAAAGGATCCGGAACGCCCTTGCAACCCACATCGCCCGGGGGGGCCCGCTGTGAGGGCCTTCCCGCCCCTGGGGGCCCCACCCCCCCTTCCGTGCCAATGCCCCTGTACACGCGGTCCCACAGCCCTGTCCCCCCCACAAACGGGCCGGGGACAACTGTCTATTTACACCACTTTATTGCCCACACAGTTCACACAATCACCCTGTGCCCCCTCCCCACCCCCGTGCCCGTGACCCCGTCCACCACCCGCCCTCATGTGGCCCTCCCCCTCCCCCCCCTTCCCACCATCCCCCCGCGTTTCCTGGGCCGACCCCTCGTGCGGCCGCTTGGGCCCACCGAGCTCTGGGAGCTCCCCTCCCCCCCACTGTCCGTGTCCCCTGCCGTGTCCTGGGCCGGTCCCGGCCCCGGCAGGGGGCCGGGCGGCGGATGGGCAGCTGTGCCCGGTGCCCCGGTCGCGCCCCGGGGGGGCTGGACCCTCCGGAGGCCCGGGGGCACTGGGAGGCGCATGCGAGGGCCCTGGGGCCGGGGGGGCGCCAGGGGCGGCAGGGCTGGGCCCGGGGGCGCCGAGGGGCCCGGCATGGGGACCTGGGCGGGCAGGGCGCCCGGAGGTGCGCCGGCCATCACGTAGGCACACATGGTGCCCGCATGCAGGAGCAGGGAGGTCCCAATGTCGTGGGACCTGTCCATCTTTGCACTGTGCTCCCGCACCATGCCCTGTATGTCCTGCCGGAGGCCCCTGAGCAGCCCCTGCTGCCGCTGGTGCTCCCGGCGCTCCCGCCTCCGCTCCAGGCGCACCTCCGCCTCCAGCCGGCGGTCTGTCTCCAGGGCCTTCTCCATGGACCGCTCTATGGCCGCCTCCATGCGGTCCACGGAGGCGATCATGCGCTCCCCCTGTTCCTCCGCCCTGCGGACGATGTCCTCCGCTTGCTCCTCCCTGCGCCTGCGGACCCGCGCCCGGTACTCCCGCATCCGCTGGGCTGGGGCCGCGGCCGGCGGAGGCGCCGCGCGCGGGGGCTGCCCTGTGGAAATGGGCGGGTGGGTCAGTGCAGGGCCCTGTCCCCTAGCGGGGTCGGGTCCCGGGGCCCCCTGCCCCCCCTCCCCCACTGAGGCCGGAGGCCCCCCTGGGCTGGCGCCCGGGGGGCCCTCCCGCCATCCCAGCCCTCCCGCCTTACCTGGGTCCGGCACCTGCTCTCCTGTGCCCTCCGCGGGGGCCTGCACCGTCTCGCTGGCCCGGTCCTGGGGCTCCCCATGTCCTGCGGGCGGGAGAGGGGGGAGCGGGTGAAGGGGGCTGGTTGTGGCCCCTGCAGCAGGGCCCCCACCCCCGCCCCTGCCACCGGCCCCCTGGTCATGCCCCCCCCTGCCCTGGGGGCCCGCTTACCCTCTATGTCTGTCTCCGAGCCTTCGGAGCCCGGCGCCTCACCCTGGGAGTGCTCCCCCTGGGACCACTGGCTGAGGGTGGTGAAGGTGCCGACCTCCGACTCCGCCTGGCCGGCCCGGCGTTGGGATGTCTCCGGGCTGCTGCTGGGGGGGGGCCTTGGGGCTTCTGCGGGTCCCGGGTGGTCCTCCTGGGGGTGGGGGTCCCCTGAGCTCGTGTCTACCGGGCGGGCGGCGAGGGGAGGGGGTACCTCGGCCCGCTCCCTGCCCTGGACCACAGCGCTGCCCACCAGGCGTGGGGCAACGATGGAGCCCTTCATGTGAAGGATGCGGTCCAGGGCATCGTAGTAGGGGGCGGTGCGGGCCCCGTGGCCGGAGCGGCTGTTATTGTCCTTGAGGGCCTTGTACCCCCTCTTGAGCTCCTTGGCCTTCGAGCGACACTGGTTGACAGTGCGCTCGTGCCCCGCCGCCTCCATGTCGCGCACGATGTCCCGGTAGACATGCTCGTTGCGCTGGTTTATTGCGAGCTCCACCTGGTACTCGAGGGTCCCCCAGATCCGTATGAAGTCCCGGGTCTCCTGGAGGCCCCACTGTCCCCCTCTGTGATAGGCCTTCCTCCGGCTGGGCCCCTGCTGTTCCTCCTCCCGGTGCAGCTCATGCTGCACCTGCCTCTGCTCCTCCTCCACCTCCTCCTGGGGGTGCGCCTCCGGGGGCCGGGGGCCGGGCTCCTCCTGGGGCTCGTCCGCCCGGGCCGACTTTCGTGTCTGGGGGGGGGAAGGGGGGTGGTTGGTTGCTGGGTGAGGGTGTGGGCCCTCTCGGGGGCCCCCTGCCCCCCTGCCCTCCGCCCGGGGTCCCCCTGCCCCCCTGCCTTCTGCCCGGGCTCCCCCCGGCCCCCTCCACAGGGGGTTCCCCTGTGCCCCCTGTTCCCCTCCCAGTGGGTGCCCTTACCCGTTTCCTGGGTGCCTCCTGTGGGCCTGTTCCGGCCGCTGTCCCCGGGGCGGCGCGACCCGGCTGCAGCTGTGGTTGGTGTTCCCGGGGCGCCTCCCTGGTCGGGTGCTCCCGTGTGCCCCCTTCCTGCACCTGTGCCCCCTCCGCCTGCATCGCTGGGCCTGGCTGCACGTCCTCCGCCTCCTGTCCCGCCGCTGTCGCTGTTCGTGCCTCCGCTCTCTTCCGCTTCCCTCCTCGCTCCATCCCGCCACGCTTGCTTGCTGCTGCTCTCGCTTTAAATCTCCCTCCGGTGTTTGTGTTGGTGCTGGTTGCCTGGCAGCGACGCTGCGTGCCTCGTCCCCGGCCGGGGCTCCATTTTTTTGGTTCCGCTGGGGGATTGGCGTCCAGACGTTACTTTTGCTTGGTTCCCTGTGGGGGTTGGTTTGACCACGCTTCCCGAGACCTTCCCCCGGCTAGCCCGGGAAGCGTGGTTGAAACTGACCCCATGTGGGTATTGAGCGTGATGAACATCTGGCGCACGCCGTTCAGACGTTCCGGGCCCTTTGGCCCCGCGGGGGGGTTGAGCGTGGTTCAGTGTGGTTCATCGTGATCTCGTAACGTCTGAAATCACCCATACTGACACTTTACCAACATGGCCAATTTGGTGAATGTGTCTCTTTTGCTTTAGCAGCAAAAAAAAGTAAATGGCCCTTTTCACGCAGACACTCTAACACTGGTAAAATGGGTGTTACATTTTATTATACATGTTACAGGGCACCCAGAGAACATACCTGCAGCCCTGCAAAATGTATCATAAAATGTAACCCATTTTATCAGTGTTAGAGTGTCTGTGTGAAAAGGGCCAATGAAAAAGCAAAAGAAAGAGTAGGTAGGGAAATTCTATGCAGTTCTTCAATGCACTGAATCTTACATTTAATGTGTCTATAGGGTCTCTATTTGAAAAGAAGAAAATAAGTAGCTTTTCTGATGATAGATAATTCTGATCCTTTATGTATTAATTTTAGCAGACAAAAGAGATGCCACCTTTCCCATTCAGCAGTGAATCCAAATACAACAAAAACCACAAGTCCCCTTGCGTGTGAAATTATGGCGCCTAGATGTGAATTAGGCCATCACTACCATTAGGATTTATGGTTTATGTAAAAATATGGCTATATATTTATAGCTTTTAAAATAATTGAAAATTTTCACTTTATTAAAAAACTGTACTCACCGCTGCTGATGTTGTGTGACCTTTTGACAAACAAGACTGATTTTGTGTTAATGTGTTTATATTTATATCATTGTCAGCAGAAAAAATGGTGGCTAGTTTAAGCAGTAATTAACTTTGACTGGGAGCATGCAAAAATGATTGCTTCCCTTGTGCTGATTAAATGCCAAGTCCCACAACAAGAAAAGGTTTTCTGTCAAATTAATTCAAAATCAAAACTTAGTATTCCCAATACATTAAACTTGCCTCTCTTTTTCTGCTGTAACTGTTCAGAATTTCGATTGTTAGATATAGTGCAGGCAGTCTAAGAAATAGAGTTCTTTTTGGCTTTCTTAAAACATTGGATTCTATGTTTTTTCACAATAGCAAGTTATAGCTGCTACAGAATCAGAGGAGATTAAAAAGATCTAAGAGTTGATTTTGCTATCCAAACTAGTAGCATACCAATTGTTACAGTTCATTTAGTATTTCTATTATATAAACTAGGCCACATTTTGATCTCATTTGCAGTGGTGTAAATGTGGAGTATACTATAACTTCAGTATAATGAATCCATCTGGAACCAGGGAAAACATTCATTATATCAGGATGTTCCATAAAACAGGGCTTGGCAATATGCAATTGAAAGAAATGTTTCTTCAAGTTGTGATTGTTATAAATGGGGGCTTCCTTTTACTGACTTTGATTGTATCTTCAGAAAATTTATAATGGAATGATTCCTGATGTACACAAGTGTAAATGAGAGATAAGAACCTAATTTACATGTGCCATAATTGTCATGCTTAATGGGGCTTCATTAGGCTTAATTTAACTAGGCTGTACTCTTTCCTAATGTTGATGCTCATATAAAGGAATAGATATAGGTGGATACAACGAATATCCATAAAATAATTATGGTCGGAGTTTTCAAAAAACCAGGCCAGAAAGTCTTCTTATTTGAGACACTCCTGGAAGACTATTTACAATGTTATTCTCCTGAGGGGTACTCTCAGGGAAGACCAGTCTTACATTGCCATCCGGCCTCCAAAGAAAACAGACTTTTCCATACCAGTGTTGCTCACAGTTAAGGTTGTGACTATTGATTGAATGCTTCTGGGGAGACTTTCCATCCAGAGTAGCAGACATAATGCAGGTAGTCTCTCAGGGGAACTTCCATGCTTTGAGAAGCAGTTTTAACCAAAGGCTGAATGAAGCTCTTGATGAATTTGAGTGGCAGAGATGAGATTTTTTATTCATAAAATGTGTCATTTGTTACTATGAGAACCAGATTTCTCCCTCCCCATTTCCTGTCAGAGCCAAATTTATAACCATATATATTAAATATACACATATATTTAAATATAAACAACAGCTGCAATCCCAACTGCCTGCGCATGGCTTAAGCATGGGTTCTGTGTGCGTACCATGCTGATCTGCACAGTTTGCGTGTGGCACAATGCCCCCATAATGGGGGTGCATGTGGTTTGTGTGCACGTGTGCATATACCTCACAGCGTATGCGTGACATGGGGTAGGCCCCATTGTGTCAGCCGCCGCAGCCGCTGCCCGGCACGGCGGCCCCCCCGACGGCACGTGAACCCCGCTCCACTCACCAGCATGGTAACGCCGCCTCCGTTACAGGCGCCCCCAGCCGGAGGCGCCAAAGGCAAAAGCGGCGAGGAAAATGGCTCCGGAATGGTGCGAGACGCCGAGGAGCCCCACCCCCCGTTGCGGCGCTCCGCGCGCCTCCAGGAGCCAGCACTACAAAGGCCGGCACTGCAACAGTAGCAGTGCCGGTGAACAGAGCTACAAACCCTGGAGAGACTGCCCGCCCCGAGCTAAGTGGTGAAATTGACTACCCTCTTGTTTTTGGATTGCTGTGTGTTCCTCCCTTACCCTGCTCCCTTCCTGTTGTTGTATTAGAGTGTGTCTCTGTCTTTCCTGTTATAATTGCGTATGTGTGACCTCTTTTTTCCCTCTGACCCGGATTACTGAGTGAGTGCTTAAGAGCCTGCGGGCTCGCCCGGTTGGGCTTCCCTTCCGTCCTGGGACCATCCCTTCCCTTTCCCCCTGGAGTGTGTGAGCCCATAAACCCTATTGTGAACCCTGGGACCCCTCCCCTGTGGACCTGGCACCTCCCTCACTTATCTGCCCTACCATTTCCCTGGCAAGTGCAAGTAGTGAGTTTGGACCCCTTTCCCTTCCCCAGCTCTGTGCCCTATGATGATAGGGGTCGACGTTCAGAGTGCGTAAGCACACGAACAGACCCAAACACTATCCTGACGGGCCTCCTTTCTCCGCACTTCGCAATCAGAGCTCCCTTGTGTATAAGAGGTGTGAACGGGTGGTGCTTCTCCCCTTCCTACCCCCCTCCCACTGACATATTGACTGGAACCATATGTTAGAAGACCTATTGTTTGAATACTCAAGATGTTACTGAAAATTTCATTAGTAGTGAAAGTCATGTTTGTACCTTCACAGTGATGTCTTGTGGATGATAATCTGTAACCTTGGCTACACATACATCTGAACGATCCATCTATGTTTCTGCATTGTCCATTTGAGCAGAGATGCTGGTGTTGGCATTCATCTATATCTGTGAATTAAAAGCACATTTATACCTTAAAATCAGAAAACAGTAACATCAAGCTTCTAAAAATATGATTTAAAAGCACTCTGCTCCAAACAAAATGGCAAAACTCCTACTGAGTTTAGTGGGTGAGGATTGCACCCTCAGAATAAAAATAGTCTTTCTCCTTTGATCTGAATTATTAATAAGAAAGATAATTTCAAGCTGTCTTCTCAGACTTGACTGCATTTCAGAAGTCTATACCAATACACATTTGTCCTCCTGGTAATGATGGAATGCTCCAGACAGGCAGCCAAACAACCCACAGTTTCCAGTAGGATCATAAACTTAAACAGCCTGTGGTTTTTGGCAAACATGGCCAGGTGGTTATACTTTTAAAACTTATATAGAGATTAGAGGTTTCACAAAAATGAATTCTGATTCATAGTTATGTGGTTATGATCAGTCAAACACCTCTGTGTTATCATATCTGACATGGGAATAAAAGCTGGGAGACAGGGAGACGTATGTCCCAATTTTCAAGTTGGGGAGGTGAATGCCACTGAGTTGTCCTTCAAGCTTTGGAGGTAGGGGGTGGTTGTCTCACACTCCTTCCAGTTCCAATGGTTCTAAGTTGCACACTAAAGACCATGTTCACATGGTAATCTTGCCTCAGTGTCAGTTTGCTGAGGCATTAATTGAGAAAGAAGTGAACCACAGCAGCTGTGGTCATGGTGAGGTGAGTGAGTAAACAGTATGGAAGACACTGCAGACTCTTCTGAGCCAGTACTGAACTGTCTCTTCAGAATGACTATTAGCCAAGTAGTTTGGAGAATGTAACTTCTGCCTGTCTGGAACTGGGAGTGAACAACAGGGAATGGATCACTCCATTCTGACCTGTTCGGTACTACTCTGAGACAACTGAGAACAGGCACTATTGGAGGCAGAATGCTGGGCTTGATGGACTAAGCCAGTATGGAACTTCTTATGTTCTTAATGTTTTAAGGAGCATTTTGTTGTGGGACCCGTGTTGTCATTCGGGCCTTTTTCAAACTGTCCATTTTAGGGTTTTATACTGCCACTCATCAGTGTAGTATCTGAGTGTCTTCCACCTAAAATCTACAGTTGTGAAGTTCCAAATCAGCTTTATGGAATCTCTAGCTCTTATTCCTTTTCAGAATAAAACTTTTGGTTGGGGTCAGATTTTTACAATTTTCAAAAATTGTTCAGTTTTATTGTGTTTTTTTTCTTGATCAAACTAGCAAACAAGTTTTAATTAAGATGTGTATAAAATGTGCTAACCTTGCATCTACTATTGAGAGCATTTAACACCTACACGATAGTAGATCACTGTCAATAGTATTTGTTTATTAAAGTTATCCCAATTGAAGACGTATACAGCAATGTGATAATACCCAGGCAATGCACAGTCCCATTAACCTTAATGAACCTGCACGGGTCTATGAAAGTACCTTTGAGACCAGCTCCTTAAGTTAGAAGCTTACACTTCAGAAGTTAGAAGCTTACACCTCCCTGTCCACATCCGCCTTGCCCCCTCCCTTCATACCTTCAAATCTCTCCTTAAAATTCACCTCTTTCACTCTGCTCTGTCTGACTCTTTATCCTGCTGAGCCACTATTTCCTATACCTAGTCTGTTTACCCTTATCCTTGCCACATGGACCTGCCTGCTGTCATTCTCATCGTAACCAAGCCAAGTACGTGCACTTGAGACCTCGCATCTTCATGAATGTTAGACCCCTTGTCTCTCCCTCTGTCTCTCCCCCAGCTCCTGTCTCTCAGATTGTAAGCCCTAGGGGCAGGGACCGTGTCTATTTTATTACTTTGTAAAGTGCCAGGTACACTGCTGGCGCTATATAAATGTTTGTTAATAATAATAAACCTACTGCACATATATAAATTCCGACCAGCTTTCACTCCTTTTGTAGTAATGAATTCTTGGCCATTAACTACTCTAAAACTAAGGTTTTAAGGGTGGGCTGCTCTTGCACTCAGCATCACTGGATTATGGACTCGCAAAGTAAAGAGCAAGTTTCTTGGTATAAATATCTGGGGGTACTTTTTTCAAGGACCTCCTCCTGGCGTCCCCATTTTAAGGCAGCTCTGGATCAGGCTAAGGATACAACCAAAGGGATTCTTTATTTCTATAGATCAAATGGGGCTAGACTGGCTGATCCAGCATTTAAAATTTTCAGGGCAAAAGTGATTGCCCAGATGCTTTACACCGCAGTCATTTGGGGGCCCCAATTTTGGGGGGAATTTGAAGCTATTAAAAATGGCTTTCTAAGATCTATACTTTACGTCCCTAAGTCAACGCCATCTGTGTTTCTTAGATTAGAAACTGGATCTTGTCCACTCTCATCTTTCACAAAGATTGCCATATTGAAGTTTTGACTGCGTCCAAGTTTAAATCCACCTGACTCTCTCTCTAAATTGGCCCTTTCCCCAATGATTTTGGGTCCTTGGGAATTCGTGATAACTTCTATCATTTCAACACTGGGTTTCTCAACCTCTTACCTGCTTTCTATGAGTTACCCTAGGGCCTTAAGCTGTGTCAAACTAAGGGTAAAAGATCAGGAGCTTCAGAATAATTGTGAAGAGATTGCCTCCCAAAAGATTTTTAACCTGTTCAACTCCTTTTCTATTCCGTCCAAGGGAGCTGGATATTTGCACTCTCTGCTCGAGTGGAATTTGACATTTACTTTTTCACTTGTTAGATTCAATGTCTTGCCCTCTGCAGTAATTGAGGGCAGATATTTATTTATTTATGTATTTATTTAATCATATTTTTACCCCGCCCCTCCTGAAACAGCTCGGGGCGGCTAACACTCTCTCTCAAAAAATTAAAAAATACCAATATAAAACATTTTAAAACATTCATAAAATTGCAGCAATTAAAACAGGTCAAAGGAACATATAAATTAATTAATACAATAAATAAGGGTGGAGGGGGATAAAAAAAACCCTCCCCCCACTCCCCAAAGGCCTGGGCGAACAGCCAGGTTTTGCAAATTTGCCAGAATGTTAGCAGGCTTGGGGCCAGGCGAGCTTTGAAGATTCCATTTGAACAGCGAACGTGTTGTCTTTGCGCCTCTAATTTTGTGGAAACCCTAATTCATGTTTTCTTTGTTTGCCCTTTTTATTATATTAGATAGCGGTTATTGGCTCCTATTATTAATGCTATCCTGCCCTATAGCCAGCATGACATACTAATTTATCTTATAGCTGATGACGTTCCATCCTTGTCGCTATTGATAGCTAAATTTTGTTATGCTGTTTTTAAGGCCAGGAAACTGCCATCCATTAATCACTGGTGTGTTTTTATATAATGATATAGATTCTTTTGTATGTACTTGTAAATTTATATCTGTATAGCATCTTATTTTTCACTCAACGCATAATTAACTTACGGAATTTGTTGTCAGAGGACATTGTCAAGGCCAGTAGTATAGCTGGGTTTTAAAAAGGCCTGGATAAGTTCTTGGAGAATAGGTCTATTAATGGCTATTGACCAAGCAACTTACCAGATGAACTTCTTATTGTTGGGAACTGGGAGTGAACAACAGGGAATGGATTGCCCTTTGTGAGTGTTGTTGTGACTGATGCTGGGGTTGATGGACCATTGGTCTGACTCAGTATGGCACTTCTTATGTTCTTACGTTCTTAGGTTCTTATTTTATTTTATTTTCTACTTTTATCATTATCTTGTGATAGCTTTGGCTGAAACAATAAATTGTGATTTGATATAAATTCCCTTAAAAAAAAAAAAAAACCTTACAAAATAAAAATCTCCAAATTAAGACAACGGCGACACCACATATAATTTCAACAAATGAAAAGAAAACCTGATTAAGAAAACAACAGCACTTATAAATTCCACCACACTGCCCTTGGGGATGGTTCGGAGGCTGCAGCTAGTGTAGAATGCCTATTGTCTTCTGGGCCCAATTCAAGGTTTTGACTTATAAAGCCCTTCACAGCCAGGTCCCTGCTTATTTGAGTGATCGCCTCATCCCCTGGGCGGTCCCTGTGGTCGTCTGGGGGCACCCTCCTGGACATCTCGCGTTACCAATGGGTTCAGATGGAGAAGAGGGCGTTCTTGGCGGTTGCATTGTTGCTTTGGAATTCCCTACCGGTGGAGGTTTACCTCAGCACTAATGTTCTTGCCTTCCAGTGGAATTGTAAGTCCTGGCTCTTCTGCCAGGCGTTTGGCGGGGTGGAGGGATGTCTTAAGATGGGTTGGGGTGGGTGGGAATGTTCTTTGTTCTTTGTTTTTATGCATTAGTGGATTTATATATATTTTTTTATAAATGTGTGATGTGATTTATTTATGTTGTTTATATTATGATTGTTTTATACTTTTATACAATATTGTAAGCCACGCTGGGTCACTTAAGCGGGAGGGGTAGGGTAAAAATACAAAAAATAAATAATAAATAAACACATCTCCAGGAAATTATAAGTTAAGATGCAGGAATCACATGACCACAACCACAGTGGACACACTGCACAACCACAGTGGACACAGAAAGACAGAACTGCGCCTTAACGTCCGTCCCTATACATAGTTTTCAGTCCCTGTACTGTTTTCAGTCCTAGTGATTGAGTTGTTCAGCACAGTTGCTAGTTCATAATGTTGAGTTTACGGTTTTTGTGCTTTGTGGGTTTGTTTTTTGCCTGTGTTGCCTTTGTGGTTTTCTTGTACCTTCTATATTAGTCTTTGTTGTTTATCTGCCTTTCTTGCTTTGTGTATTTGGTTTGAAGCTGTGAGTTGTTCCACAATTGGATTCACTTTGCTATAAGGAACTTGTGGCCATGCACACATAAGTAGACTATCCTTGGCACAGTTCTATGATGCATGAAGTGTGTCTCACTTTGTAGTACAAACTTGATAATATTTTTGTATGTGCGCGTGCTATTTTTCATTATTTTTGGATGCACAACGGTTTTAGGGATGTACGTTAAGGTGCAGTTCTGTCTTTGTGTGTCCACTGCGTTGTGCAGTGTGTCCACCTCACTTGGTCGTGAACAGTGCATCTTAACTTATAATCTCCTAGTGTTGTGTTGCATGGTGGAATTTATAAGTGCTGTTGTTGTTTTCTTAATCAGATGGTTTTTTCATTTGTTGAAATTATATGTGGTGTCACTGTTGTCTTAATTTGGAGGGTTTTATTTTGTATCATCTTTTTTTGGAGGGAATTTTATGTGGCTTTACAGATTCCTTGATGTGAAGGTTTTTCATTTGTGGAAATTATCTGCACCTTAACTAATATCTTAAACCAAGTTTTTTTATTTTGGAGAATCTTGCTTTTTGTGGCATCGCCTTTCCACCCCTAGAACACCAGCCAATGTTCACACATTTTTTTCAGATCCTCCTATTTCTGCTGCCAGCTGCCCCGCATCTGATGCTCCGAAGCCAGCTAACACTGCTGCAGCCTAGCTGGGTAAAGCTGCAGAGCATCGGGGAGTGGGGGAGCTTGGGCATGAGTAGCGGTTTGGCTGGGGGAAAGAATAGGGGAGGCCTTTGCGGGCATCGGGGGTGGGTGGGTCACAGAGATGAGTGCAGGGACAAGGAGGCAGGGAGGTGGGTGGGAAGCACTCACCTCCGTGCTTCCTACTTCCCCAGCGCATAGGAGGCATGGCCTAGTGGGATACAGCAGAGGGCTGGGAGCCAGTAGTCCTGCTTTCTCTAGGAGGAGAGTGCTAGAGGGTTAGAGCAGGGGGCAACTAGGACTCAAATTCTGGATTCTCTAAGTGGGGAGTGAAAATGGGGTGGGGTTCTCTAGGTGGGTCACGACCCAGAATTAACCCAAGAATAAACCCACATGTTCCAGGACACTCTCCCAGGAGCGAGAAAACCTGGGTCCCACAATTTCTGGGCTGCTGGGAGAATCGCTCCTGGACTCGAGCTTCTGGGACTGAACTGCCTCCCAAGGTTGCTTGGGACAGCCCTTGTTGCTAACACACACTGATATGGTCACCCCCACCCACTTCTTCCACGTTCATGAAGGAGACAGAAGAGCGGGGGGAGCAGTTCAGGCAGTGGAGGAAGGGCCGCCACTTGTCCATGTTTGGTCTCAGCAGCCAGCTGGGGAGCTTCTGTGGTGACTGGGTTTGAAAGTCAGAGAATAAGCAAACAAGAGCAAGGTGAGAGTGGTTCAAACCCCTAAGCAGTTCAAACCCCTTAGAGCTTCCTCCTCAATCGTGTGCATGTTTAAATTCAAATTATTTTTGGTGGAGGGGACTTTTGTCTTGTAACAGAGTGTCTCGCAACCATAAAAATGTTGTGAGGCTCTCTCGGTTACGAGGCACAATACTCCTCCGCCAAAAAGAATCTGAATTTAAACACGCACACAACTGAGGAGGAAGCTCTTAGGGGTTTGAACTTCTTAGAGGTTTGAACTACTCTCACATTTCTCTTGTTTGTTTATTCTCTAATTAGAAAATAAGAAGCCACACTCCTGCAATTTCTTATTGGTCTAACAATTAGGAACTAGAATGATGGGAGGTGAGTGTGAAGCACTCCCCTCCCCTCATCCTACTTCCACTAAGAAACACTGTAGCAGGGAGCAGTCCTGTGGGGCTCCTGCCCTTTTAAGAAGGGGGCTGAGTGGGTCAGCCAGAGGGCTGAGCGCACACAGGGGCATGGCAGAGACAGCCCCTAGCTGGGGAACAGCCTGTGGGGTAAACAGGCTGAGAAACCCTGGGACAGAGTGGGCAGGTTAGTGTCCCTTTAAAGCTGATGAAAGGAAGCCTGGCCATGCCCACTCTGCCTGTACATAAGGAGAGCAAGGCAGAGAGGAAAGGGGTCTCTGCCAGGGAGCCTAAGGAGCAACATCTCCCTGAAAGCCTTCCCGCTCTATGCTCTCCAGGGTGCTGAAGACTGGAGAACTAGAGGGAACTGACTGATTAGTCCTACTCTTTACTTCATATCCTTTAACCAGTTACTGATCATAGTAAGACACTACCTCCTATGCCATGACTTTTTAATTTTCTCAAGAGTCTTTTATGTGGGACCTTATCAAATGCTTTCTTGAAATCCAGGTAAATTATATCTACCTGATCTCCCTTGTCCACATGCTTATTTACACATACTTAATCATATGAAAAGTCCCACTTCCATGAATGGCCTGATAAAATGGTCCTAGGTGTCGGGGAGGTGATATTACATGTGGGACTAACAAATGGGAAATGCTGACTATTATTGGCTAATACAACTGCTTGTTTTGTGGAAAACATGCATTTTTACACATTTTCATTGTTTTTTCTGCAGGTTTGGGTACTCTGTATTTGCTCTTGTTTCACGAGCAGATAGTACCCTGGATATGTTAATACTATCACTGGCCAAAACACAATCTGAAGGTTTCATAGTAGGACAAATTCATACGTGATGCATTAATTGGCTCATTACTCTCCTCACTCACTTTGGTTCCTATATAGAGGCTCAATCATGCATGGTGCTGAGCCTAAGCCAAGCTTTTAAGAATGTTGGTGCCTCCATGCCTCCGCACTGGGGAGAATGGCACTGGCCCCAGTGTGCAACATCACTGTACTGCTTGTGTACCTTGTTTTGATTACACAAATTAAGGGTGCTGCCCAAACTGAAGTCTATTACAAGGAGCTGACAGCTTTCCTGGCTCCCGACTGACTACAACTGTGGCCGTTTTTACATGGACGGCCCCACCCCGCCGCTTGGTGTTCGGGCGGGTGTGCGACGAGGGAGGACAGTCCGTGTATACGGCCACCAGTGGGTGGGGGGATGGGTGCGCGGTGGGTGTGCGCCTGTGTAAACACCACCGGCGGTGGGTGTTTGCGCGTGCGTGCGTGCTCCCGCCGCACACCCACCTCCACCCACGGAGCCCTCCAACAGAATGGAGGATGCGCTGTGGGTGTGGGTGGATGAGTGTCCGTGTAAACGCACACACACCCAACTACACCCGCTGTGCCAAAACACCTACCCACCCATCCATGTAAAAACTGCCTATATGTTGACATGAGTGTAAGTCACTTCACACAAGAGACACTCGATTGGCCATTAGAAAAATAATAGCCACAGAAATTTATCATCATCAGCCAGTTTCTAGATCTCATCATATCAGGCACAGAATGTCACTATTCCTTTGGAGGATGCATATAAATGCAGTACGTGCTTTCTAATGGAAATCCTACTGAATATCAGAGTAACCAGTAATAGAGAGAAGATAGATACGAGAAGATAGATAGAATAGTGAGAAGATATAATGTTATTAGTTAGACAAGAATCTCCATTCCTTTTATGGAAAGTATTATATTACTTGCGGGGTTTGCAATTGATTTTAATTGATCTGTCTGCGACATAATGCGGGTAAGGATGGCAGAATCTGACCTGTAATGTTTTGTAAGTCATCAAGAGTCAGGTTGGCTGGAGGGAAGACAAAGCTTGTCTATCAATTGCATGACCAGGCAGCTCTTAACTGGCTCAGCCAAGGAGAAAGCAGTGAGGGAGAGATTGTATATATTTTTCAGTATAGAGAAGTTCTGCAAAACTAACAGCCATATATTTTAAGTCTCCTTTTTCTGAAATAAAGAAGTCTGTAATCTAATTTACTCTTTTTAATCAATGAACATTTCCTTGCCTCATCCCCCCCACCCCTCTCTTTTACTGGCACCCACTACTGTAGTATCAGAGCACCTTCCATTAAGTGGTAATGGAAGCTTTGCCTTTTGTGGTTGGAGAAACTGCTGGGAGGTTTCTGAAAAGGTGTGGGGAGGTGGTTGTGTTGTGGTTCTGAACGTCATAGTAATTCAGTAATTCTTTCAGTTTCAAAGGCAGCCTTTCTGTTTTTATCCCCATCTTTATTTCTATGACTAATAACTAACTGGATTGTAGGATTCACTGCTTTCTAGCTCTGAAGTCTGATAAGTCACTGATCAGTTTGTGTGTGGTTTTTTTATACAACTGATGAATGCCTACAGAAGGGGGAATGAAAGTTGCATCTTACATCTGGATTTTGGCATAGCCCTGATGCTGTGTGCGCACCCATTATTTATGCACAAGTGTTTGCATTGTTGAACAAATCTTGCTCCCTCGGTATTGCTCAGTTTTTTTCCTGAGTTTGTTCTTGGAGCAGATACATGCATCTCAATTTGCAGTCTTATGACACACTGCTTTCCTTTTCTACATAAACAGCTTGCTGTATTGCTATTGCGCACATGAGCTCCCACAAAAGGTGTTTGTCTCATTACGCTGCTTGGCGGCAGAACATAGGGGAAAGCACAACCTGCTGCAGGCTGGGGACAGTGGTGGAAAATAGAGGAAGAGAAACAAAGGACAAGGGGAGAAGAGGAAAAAGGCTCAATCCTGCTGCGGCCTGGGATGGTGGTGAAGGGATCTCCCTCCACCAGTTTTTGGATGTACCCGCTTGCTTGCAGGCGGCGTCAGGAACTTCAAAATGGCTTCCTTCCCTCCGTAGCCTCCTGTCCACAAAGTTGTGCGATGGGGACAGAGCTCAGAAGAGAGAATGGATCCAAGCAGAGCAAACCCTTGCCTACCCGCTGGTGACAGAGGAAAAGAAAACTTAGAGTGGAGGAGGGAGAGGAGACATTTTGAAGTTCCTGAAACCGCCTGCAAGCAAGCAGTTACATCCAAGAACTGGAGGAGAGGGATCCCTTCTCCACCACACCAGTCCACAGGAGGATTAAGCCTTTTTTTTCTCCCACCCCTCTTTCCCTAGTACACACACATACACACACTCACTCAGCCCTCCCTCTGCACATGCACACAGTCACTCAGTCCCCCCTCTCCCCAGCACACATACAAACACACAGTAACTCAGTCCCCCTCCCCCCAGCACACACACAAACACACAGTAACTCAGTCCCCCCCGCACATGCACACAAGCAGTAACTCAGTCCCCCCTCCCCCCAGCACACACACAAACACACAGTAACTCAGTCTCCCCCGCACATGCACACAATAACTCAGTCCCCCCCGCACATGCACACAAGCAGTCACTCAGTCCCCCCTCCCCCAGCACACACACACAAGCACACAGTAACTCAGTCCCTCCTCCCCCCAGCACACAGTAACTCAGTCCCTCCTCCCCCAAGCACACACACAAGCACACAGTAACTCAGTCCTCCCCACACATGCACACAAGCAGTCACTCAGTCCCTCCTCCCTCCAGCACACAGTAACTCAGTCCCTCCTCCCCTGAGCACAGTCAGCACACACACAAGCACACAGTAACTCAGTCCCCCCCAGCACACAAGCAGTCACTCAGTCCCCCCTCCCCCCAGCACACACACACAAGTACACCGTAACTTGTGTGCTACTGATTAGTTTGACACTTCCCCTAATTGTTTTTTTTTAAAATCCTGCAGGTTGGAATCTGGCCCTGCTGATCCTGCCCTGGAACTGAGAGGCAGATACCCCGGCCTGTCAGGACGGATGGGGAATGGTGTCCCGTGGGGGAGCCCTGCTCTCAAGGACTATGGGAGAAGGCAGCTGGACTGGTGCTTTCCTCTCCTCCTACCTGGCAGGGCTGGTCAGGTTCTGCACAGTGTGGCGATGGGTCTGTCCCATCGGCGCCACTCTCCCCAGCAGCTTCTGGGCTGACCCATCCACACCACGTGCGGCGGGCGAGCAAGTGAGCAAGCGGGTGGGGGTGGGGAGGCAAGTGTGGTTTTCAAAGCCTGCACGTGCCGGATCGCGTGAAAGCGTTTGTGGAGCCGGCACCATGTTCCCTAGTGTGGTATGCTGGCACTACACTTCCCTGCCCATTGGCAGTATGCCAATGGGACTCAGGTGGGTATTGCAAGTTGGCAGCCTAGGCTTAAGGGTAACTGCGGCTGCGAACGTTACGGGCATGTGAACGTTCAAATCATTGACTTTAATGGGACCAAAAACACCCCCAAAAGGGGTAAATGCTGTGGTAGGATTTTGTCACAAATATTCAAAGGCATCCCTAGACAGCAGCTTTGAATTTTCTATCTATTCTGCACTGAAACCCATTTACAAACTATCATCCTGGGATCCAAACAGTTGCTAAGTGGGGAAAAACAGCCTCAATTTTCAAACCTCTATATCTCAGCCATTCCTCATCCGATCGGGCTGGTTTTTGGACAGCAGCAACCTCACAACAAACCCATCCTCACACCACAATTTAATGGTCCTACTGCAACTCATCATCATTTTAAAAGGAATAGAAAGTTCACCATTGATAATGGACGGTGCCCTGCGCCTGGATAATAATTTGGAAAGTGCACCTTTCATTAAGGCCCGTGTGAAGGATACGGCATGGGCGTGTGTGGTAAGTGGGGGTTCATGCGCGCTCCCACCTAACATGCATCCCCACTCACCCCCCACTCATCCCCACACACGGAACAACCTCCATTTTCCACGGTTGCTCTGTGCGTGGGGATGAGTGGGGATGTATGTGCGGTCGTATGCACGCCCCGGCCACCCACTGCCAAGCGCTGGCATAGGTGGATGTGGGGGGGGGGGGGAAGGGGCTCCATAGGGAGCCGGTACCCGAGGTATCCTTTACCCCGCCCCCTCCAGACGGGGGCCCCCATAGCACCTTCCACCAAAGAGAAGTGGGGAGGCAGGGCAGAGAGTCAGGATGCAGGGAGCCTGGCCGTAGCGGAGACGGCACCGAGCCTAGCGCTGTCCCGGCTGAGCTGCCGGCACGCATGCGCTCAGGCTCACAGAGACAGAGAGCCATCCCTGCAGACGCGGCCCCGCCTAGGCGCTCAGAGCACCCGTGCGAGTGTCTGGGGCATACTTAAGGACTGCGTCCAGCTTACCTGACTGCTGGTGATCGGATTGCGTGATGAGAGACTGGCCCCCTGCTTCAGACTTTTTACAGTGTTGTGAGCTAACTGTGTGTGTGTGTGTGTGTGTCTGTGAGCGAGGGTGTGTTGTGGGACAGTACGTGGGTGCTTGTGATTAGGTGTGGGTGTGACTGGGTTTTCCCTAAATCCTCCATCCCTGGGATCCTTCCCCTGTTGCGTGTCCTGATCCCTTCTTTCCTTCCCCGCTTGTTCCCGGGGACCCTTACCCCTCTTGACCCTCCTAGTGAACCAACACTCCCCTACCCTAGTCCCTGTGGCGCACAGTGTGAGATTGTGGGAGCACTCCTTATGTCACCACCTCCCTGTGATGATCTTTGGCTGGGGTGTGTGGTTCCCCCCATTGCTTCTATCAGATCCTGAGGGAATATCTACACAAAGGTGGTTTGTGTAGAAAAGGAGTGGGTGATTTCTTCCCTCTTCTCTTGCCCTGCTCTCCCCAACACCCACCGCACATGCACCGGTGACCACGCACCCTCCACCTGGCGGCGCTGTGTAAAAATAGCCTAAGAGGGAGCAGTTCTGAGGAAGCAGTCTGGCTTTACAAAAATGTACTTATTTTAAAATTGTTAAATAAATTTAGACTAAAACTTATTTTAACTTAGAATAAATTACTTATTTATTTAAAAATAAGTTTTAGTCCAAATTTGTTTAATACTTCTAAAATAAATACATTTTTGTAAAGCCTGACTGCTCTCTGTTAATGGCACGGTGCACTTACCAAACTATTTATATATATGCAGTAGGTTTAAATAAATGATTTATTTAAAAATAAGTTTAATTCTAAATTTATTTAACAATTTTAAAATAAATAAGTATGTTTTTGTAAAGCCTGACTGCTTCCTCAGGACTGTTCCCTCCTAGGGTGTTTTCAGACATTACTGTGGCCAGCTTTAGCACACTTTACTCTGTGGGCTACCATCATGTTAGAAAACATCTGCCAGATGTTAGCACAGGATGGATTCTGATAATGGTGGTGGCTAGGTCAGGCTCTGACTTGGGGAAGTCCCTGAGTCACAGCCCAGGCTAGCCTCCACCATGGTTGGAATCCCATTGCTCGACTGGGAGTAAAGTGGGCTTTCACGTCTGAAAGCCCGCTTTACTCACCTTGATCCACAGGGGCTGGGCTGCCATGGTCACTGGCTGCCATGGTCACCCGTCAGGGAGGGCGGTGGGCCGCTGGGAAGAGCTTGGGGGTGGGGTCAGGCAAATTCATGTCTGCCTGGCTCCCCACCCTCCACAGCAGCCAGGCCCCTGACATGTACCAAGCCAGCTATAGGAACCCACAGCTATTACCAGCCTGCTTTTTTTTTTTTTTTTACCCTAATGTTGCATGGTGTGGGCCCTCGGAAATTTGTTTACTTTTTATTAATCATCTGTTAATTTACTTTATTAAATCGCAGGGGCCAAGAGCTGTCGGCTAGTTCCTAATGCTCTTCTGTATTTTGCGAGTCAATGTTTGTTATCCTTGTTACTTATAGTCATAGCTCATTTTAAATTACGTTATTATGATACTGTTGTTTATTTTTCAACTTTCCCCATTTAAAAAAAAATTTGTTATGGCCAATGGTCAAAATAACAAACTGAAAGTGAACTTACCTGAATCCTGGATGGCAGAGACTCACTAATTTCAAGACCTGTTGCTGCTCTGGCATTTGTGCAAATTTGTTTAAATGTAGATATGAAATCTTTATTTAAAGTTTGTTTTGTGTTAACTTGGCTTAGGATGTTGACATTGGCATACCTTTGCAATTCTTAATATTTGGCTTGTGAGAATCCAGAGGCATTTTATAGGCTGTAATCTAAAAATATATGTTTGTGTTTATTTTATATTATTTTGGATTTTACTTATCTTGTTTATGTTGTCTAACATTGTTATAGCCTATTGGCTAACAATACAATTTATTACCTACTATCTTACTACCAAGCTATCTATATATGTGTAGTAAGTTTCTTCTGAAGTGTAAGCTTCTAAATTTAGACTAAAATGTCTACGGACATTTTTACATGGACCTGGGTGGGTGGGTGTGTTGGCGCGACGGGTGTAGGTGAGTGTGTGTCCGCTTACACAGACACACACCCACCTACCAACACCATTCTGTCAGAGGGCTCCGTGGGTGGAGATGGGTGTGGGTCAGTGTGCAGAGGGGGTTGGTGGGTGTGCAGCGGGAGCACGCACGCATGAACACCTGCTGCCCGTGGCATTTACATGGGCACATACCTGTCGCACACCCATCCCTCCACCTACTGGCAGCCATTTACACAGACTCCCCCCCCCCCGGCTGCCGCACACCCACCCGAACACCGAGCAGCGAGGGGCAGCCCATGTAAAAACGGCCTACATTTATTTAACCATTTAAAAATAAATAAGTACATTTTTAAAGAGCTTGACTGCTCCCTCAGAACTGGCTGGTCTCTTGGTGTCACCTCCAGACCTCCTAATGCTTTCTTGATTTTGTTTCTTTCATTAGACGTGTTCAAATCAAAATTTCCCAGACACTTTTTATCTCCATCAGAGAATGCACTGCAGCTTCCAAGCTTAGAACTCCAGAACCCAATGATGTACATATATGGAATAAGGAGATCAGACCTCCGGAATACTCTTTGCTTCCAAGATGATGAGAAGAAGATCCTTTGGCATTTCTTTAATTTCTTGGAATGTTCCTGAAGTTTGAAAAGACATCTTGAGATTTTTGGGAAACTACTAATTTATCATAACATCATATGCATTATATTCCTACCTTCACATTGGTCCACTGTTTCAGATAGTGTATAACCTTCATAGCAAGTACATCTGAAAGATCCCTCTGTGTTTTCACACTGCCCATTTGTGCAAAGATTACCATGTTGGCATTCATCGATATCTGTGCAATACAAAGATATATACAAATAATTTTGAAAGCACATGCTTGCGTATAATAGTTTAGCTGCTGTGTGCTTACTGCTTTGGCCTTTCAAATGAATTTGTGAACCGGCTTTGCAGATGTTTACTTTCTCTACTGTTCTTCCATCAGATCAGGACTGTTAACGGCATCCTTTCCTCTGGTGCTCTTGCCCCTGGTCCTGGCAGCCTTTACATCTGCTCTCTACATGACACCATCTAAAATAGGCCTGACTCCTGAGTCAATTCTCCATTTGAGTGTCTTTGCACAGGTTCTTCCCTGATGGCACTGGGCTTAAGTCTCTGAGCCTTAGTGTGTTTATGAATGAGACAATAGCCCGCTGAAGTTTGGGTTCTGTACGTGCAGTCCCCACTTTTTAGTGTGTAAAGCTAATAAATTGTAAAGCTGGCCCAACCTCCTGCCACCCTGCCCACCAACCTAAAAGTCCACCAACCACCACTGGGTGGTTCATAAACTCAGCATCTGATCAACAACGTGACACTGTTGCAAAAAAGGCAAATGCCTTTTGTGGATGCATTAACTGGTGCCTCATATTGAAGAAATGGAAGGTGGTGGTGCCACCTTATTCATCACTGGTGAGACCTTACCTTGAATGTTGTGTTCAGTTATGGGTACCACATTTCAAAAGTAATGTTGACAAACTGGAGAATATTCAGAGGAGAACAACTAAGGTGATAAAGGTGATAAAAGAAAAGGATATGTTTCGCCTAGAGATGAGGGCAAAAAGCCTAGATGGTCAAAGAAGTGGCCATATTCCTCCCCATTCAAGTGGGTCCCGGCTCCCTTGAAGGAAATGTGTGGCAAATCCAAACCCGCATTGGGTGACCCTGGTCTGTTCTGCAGCATGTGCCCAATGCCTGCCCCTCCACGGGGCAACAAAGAAGCAACAGCCAGCCAAAAGGAACATGCAGCAGGAGGACAGCCAATCCAGTGTAGTAGGTCATTGAATCTGGGGGGAGGAGTGTGTCGAAACAACCAGTCAGTGGTATCAACAACGCCGTAGTGGGTGTCCATCACCGTGTTCACAGGCATCTAGCAGCACTGCCACCCCAGGTACATCGGGATCACAACCTCCCCACCTCGCCAGTAGCACCCCTGAAGCCACCCGCAATATTGGTATGAAATGAACATAATTGCATTATTGTGAAACTTTTAGAGAGCTGCTAAATGACTTGCTAAAAAGACTGATAATTCAAAGCAGTGTGCTTTGCAAACCAGTGGCAACAAAATGGGGTTGTGTGTGCATATGTTGCACAGGAAGAGCTGCCCTAGAGGTAAGTGGGTGTAGGATATATATTTTTATTCGTTTAGGCATCAGCTTTCGCTATAGCCTTCCAAGTAAAATAACATTAATACGGCCACAGGGGTGGTTCTTGGGCATGGACGGCATGGTCCAGGGGGCTTGATGGCTTGCGCCCCTAGGGGACCTAGGTGCCTGCGGGAGGTGCAGCGTACCAGTCCCCCGCTGGAGTGGGGGGAGGTGTCAGGTCCAAGGTCCACTCTTGGGAGGCTGTTGTTGCTAAATGCGAGGTCCACTGTCAACAAGGCCCCAATTGTCTGGGATGTAATCTTGGATGGGGCTGTGGACCTCGCATGTATTACGGAGACCTGGCTGGACGAGATGGCTGGACCAACTTTAGTTGATCTCGTTCCGGCCGGGTATGCCGTGCAGCACCAGCCCTGCACAGGTGGCTGGGGAGGAGGTGTAGCGATTATTTTTAGAGAGGACTGGCCTGTTAGGAGATATCCAGTTCAGGAGATTTCAGGTACTGAGGCGCTCCATGTGGTGTTCAATTTGGCTGGGGGCAAGCTAGGGGTGCTGCTGTTATACCGGGCCCCTTCCTGTCCAGCAGCATCCCTTATCGCTCTAGCAGAGCTGGCCTCGGAGGTGGCGTTGGGCTCCTCCAGAACCTTGTTCCTGGGGAACTTCAACATTCACGCCGATGCCGGCCTTGTTGGGGCAGAGCGAGAATTCATGGCTGCTATGGCAACCATGGATTTATCCCAGGAGGTTACCTGTCCGACCCATGTGGGGGGGCATACCCTCGACCTGATCTTTGGTTCTGGCCTTGAGGCGGGGGGGGTGTCCGGTTGTGGGGGAGGTTAGAGCTGTGCCCTTGACATGGACGGATCATTATCTCCTTCAGGCCAGTCTCTCAGCGCACCCCTGTTAGGGTAGGGGGGTTTAGGAAGAGAGGGAGATGGTACCCTGCAACTCAATCGCACTCGTCTAGATCCGAAACCCGGGCCGGTGTGGGCAATCCCTTTTACGGATGAGAAGACACCCCTCAGGTTCATATAGGGCCCAAAACCTCTGCACGAGAGACGTGGCCTATGTCATCATAGGGGGGGGAACCAGCAAGGCCCTGAGGATTGCCCCCACCGTCCGTGGGGCTGTAAACACAGCACCTATCCCCACTGTCGTCACACACACACCGATCACGTGTAATAAAAGGGAATAGCGGGGAACACGTGCACACGATCGTGGAGGGACTTGGGCAAGACTCACAAGAGGGTATGGGGGTTAGGGCGCCACCGAAATTCACACACACGTAGACAGATAGGGAGACACAGGGGCCCTGAGGGAATCGTGCTCCCAATTTCCCAACACACACCACCCACAC